>PVKA01000071.1:168714-285897 GCA_004027165.1 Ctenomys sociabilis
AAAAAAAAAAAAAAAAAAAAAAAAAAAAAAAAAAAAAAAAAAAAAAAAAAAAAAAAAAAAAAAAAAAAAAAAAAAAAAAAAAAAAAAAAAAAAAAAAAAAAAAAAAAAAAAAAAAAAAAAAAAAAAAAAAAAAAAAAAAAAAAAAAAAAAAAAAAAAAAAAAAAAAAAAAGAACAATGAGAAGGAGAACAGAAAGAACAGGAAGAGAAACAGGAAAAAGAGGAGAAAAAAAGTGAAAAAGAAGAAAAAAAATAAAGATTGCCATTTATAACCTCACGAGTGAATATTGTTAAGAAACATAAGGAGGGTTTAGCTCAAATATGAGGAAATAAAATTTATGAAATATAAAGCCCCCTTAAAATTATCTACTCACTACTTTTAAGCTATGAAATATTTTACAAAATAATACCTAATGAGCAAGATGTAAGGTTTCTCCTATTCTGTGCATTCCTGTTAAGAATATATGGTTCAACATTACTAAAATACAGCTTTTCCCTTGCTGGGGTTAGTGTTGCCATTTAATAATATTTATGAATAGAATTCTCAGTTGGTCACATAGATCTAGTATTTAACTTTAAAATAAATTCAGAAGCAGAGACATAAAATGCAGCATATGACTCCCTAACCCATCAGGACACTTTAAAGGTCAAGACAGTAACCATAATCCTCATAAAAAACCCACAAATACATGTGTTATCCTCATACATAACCTATTCACCTAGGGCCAAATATCTTACCATGTAGAATAGATACTTTGGTGCACATACAGAATAATAGAAAAACAATTTTAATTTGGGGGACTTACTACAATTTTAAAGGAAGGCGAAAAAATAAAATTACACATAATGACTTATGTCAACAACAGTATGTTTATCCATAGAAATGGTGAAATGTGGCCTATTATTCCGTAACCTATATTTTTCCAAATAAATTTAAAGTCAGCAAATAGCAAATTTCAAATCAGTCATGAGTTTTACCTGAACTCAAAAAAGTCTCCCTCTTATGAAAAAAAGCTATAGTGTGAAGTTAATGTTTTATTTCATTTCTATCACTTCATTCTTTAGGTTCTTTATGATGTTCTTAAAAAATCCATAATATAATTCTATGAGAGTTAACATAATAGACTGTAACAGCTGTTATGGTCTATTGTGTAAATAAGTAATTACAGAATTTACAGACTATCATGTAAATATGTAATTATGGACTTTTTAAAATGTGCATTATTTACTCGATAGTCTATCGTTTACATATGTAATTATGGACTTTAAAACATGTATTATTTACTCAGTCTGTAACAGCTCCTTGGGACGGAGTCATTCTGGCCTATCGGGTAAACATGTAATTACAGAAATTTTTTAAATATGTATTATTTATCTGATAGTGCTGCTAGAGATTATCACATCCATACGTAATCACAGAGTTTTGCAAAATGGTTATTAGTACTTTGTACATTTCCACAACTTAACTTTTCTTTCATGGATCAGTTGTCCAACACTGTGCAGTGATACTACTGTGTAGAATATTTGCAAAGAACCATGTATTTCTGTAAGTCCCTGAGGAACACTTGGAAATTTCCCAAAAAGGAAAAAGTCACTTTGAGAGAAAGGACTTTTCACATCATCAGGAGATTCTATATGTCAGAGTTAGCTATATTATTATAATAATTATTTTTAAAAGCCTCTACATTCTATTTCTTTAGAGCAGAGTTATGGAATACATTCTGCCAGTTTTCTTGTTTAATAACAGCTGCTTATGAACATCTTCCTGTGTAGTCGAGTGCTGGTAAATATTTAACATTTGGCTGCAGTGAGGGATTGGAGTGAAATCATTTGCCAATTTCTGTGGTGTAAATGTTCCTGCCACTGCTGATGAAAAGCACAACAATGTCAGTGAATTCAGAAGGCCACTTAACTGCTGTGCCATAACTGGAGGTGAGACCCCATCAAATCCAGCTCAGCACTGCCTCTTAAGCCATCCAAATTCCAGCCTTTGACTTACAGTGATGGACACCCTTTTGCCATAGACTCTGAGGGGGTCAGAACAGAAATCTAATTGCTGAGGGAAAATTCAGTGTTTTAAAACTTAAAATTAAGTGCCATACCTTCAAGTAATAATCAATAAGACATCCTATATTACTCATTTTTTTTCTGAACATCCTTTTGATTGTGAGTGCAGTAAACTGAGTAGGGGCAGGGCAGAAACTTTGCCCTATTGAACAGATGAAAAATCTTGAGGTGATTTGTTATAGTTAAGGTACACATTGAAACAACAGTTTGATAAGGATGTATTAGGGAGAGGTTCAGATGAGTTGGTGGTGTGGAGAATTTTAAGATGTAATCTTACTGTTCCATTTTCTTGTATCTTAGCAATTAAAACATGGTTAAATTGTCCATTAACAGACTGAATTACCATTTTCAAAAGAAGTCTTATTGCATATGTTTAAAGATTGTTATTTTTAACTAAATTCTAGACTCACCTTCATAATTACAGAAGATAGAATATTATGATAAAGGGTAAATATGTAACTTCAGATAACACTGTAAAAAGATGTTAAATTTGCACCTTTTAATATCAAACTTGAATACTATTATGAATTGACATATAAAAAAACTTAGCTGGGTATGGCAATGCACATCTGTAGTCTCATCACTTGGAATGCTGAGGCAAGAGGGCTGCAGCAAGTTCTAGGCCAGCTTGGGCCTTAAAATGAGATGAAAACCAGCCTGCCTGGACTACACAGAAAACACACACACACACACACACACACACACACACACACACACACAAAAAAACTTTTTGCCTTACTTGCTCATTCTGTTTAAAAATCTATGAATATTTATAATTAAATCATAAAGATTAATCCAATATATATCCAATGTTTAATGATCATTTCAAATATTCTTAAATTTAAATTTAGATGTTAATATACAATCTACCTATACAACATAGCAAAGGATCAGTGTACATATATAGGGTTAGTTCTTTACATACCCTATTAGGTAGTGTTAAGTTCATAGCATGCTGTCAATACAATTGACTGCCAGAGCAAAAGAGCTATTAGTAATTTCTACCCAAAGTTAACAAGATATTACACACATTTGTTTAAAATGCTCCAAAGGTTTAATTGCATTCCACAACTAAAAATAATCTGAGGAACATAGGACCTCCTGTATGCACTGAATTTTAGTACTGTGAAGGTTTTATCAAGACCTGACACCATGGGTTGCATACCCTCAGGGAGAGATTGTGTGCCCCAACCTTTAAATCCCCATGTAGTGACAAACACAAAATATTCATTACATCAGGCCATCACACGGCCAGCTACTGACTAGACCACGCCGGGAAGAGGGCAGGTGCCACCTGCCAGAGGCTGCAATTTAATGTCATGCTATAAAAGCAATAGGAAGCTCCTGTTCATCTGAAACCTAGAACCTGTAATAAAAACAGTGAACAATTCAAAATTGTCTCATTACTACCACTGGCTGTTTATGCGCCAGGATTTTTTTTTTATCATGCCAGAGTTGTAAACTGTACAATTTGCCTAAAACAACAGGGCTCTTCTTGTTTGTAAGGTGGAATTATAGGTAATAAGGGATTTACTATGTAGGAAATTCTGTATTCTTTGTTTTAAGGAAATGAATATAATACATGTTCCAATGTTTTGGGGGAATTCACTGAATTTATTAAATGTCTTAAGTACACAGTTTTAGATACTATCAGACATTAATAGTTAGCATCTTGAGGCACAGAAAAATGAGAAAAGTCAGAACTTATCAACATCAATTTCACCCAGGTGCATCTCACTTTAAACAATAAATGCATCCCAGGAGTGAAGTAAAAATAAAATACTTATAAATTGAATCACATTTCAAATTAACTAGGGATATAGTTACTTAAAGGAAGCTAGTTCTTTGATAATGTGGATGACTGATTTATAATTTATGAGTTTATAAAATATGAATTTTCAGAAGTCAAAATTTAAGTAGCCCATATACATACACATATTTATAAGTGTACCTATTTTTGGGAGTATATGCTAATAAACACTGTATGATCATTAAGTCATACAATTAAGATCAAAATACAGCAAAGGCATTAATATGTAGTTTGATCCCAGTTGATTTTCTGGATTTAAAGGAGGAACATATGAAACATTTGCTTAAAGATGGATATGTCAGAAAATGAAAAACAAAGGTTTCCCTGATTGCAGTTAGTTATCTGTGAAGTAAGAGTGCCAAGCAGTAAAACTCCGTGTCCACTTGGCTGCAACAATTAATATGGAGCTATTTTCAAGGTGGGATTATGGGAACTGGAACCTCCAGGGACAGAATGTTTTGCCCATGCGTTAAATCCTCATTTCGTGTGAACTTAATGAAAAGATTGCAGTAGGCTCTGTCAGTGGTTCCCAGAGCATGAGATGTCTCTTTCTTTTTCCCCTGAGCACATGGAGTGAGATTTGTGCTGCATTTCATGGAGGGAAATGCAAAGGAAGAATGTGCCTTTCACTTTGTTCAGAAGTCCTGAAGATAGAGAGACTTATAATTATGTAGAGAAGTGCAGCTGATCTAAGGCACAGCACTGGCTGGATGCACCATCAGTGTATTTGTAAAACTTTGCCATATTTGAAGCAAACCTCTAACACCACAAAGTACCAGGCGAATGGAAATTTTCTGTAGTATTTTTAAATTAGGCAGTAGCTATTTTCAACTGAAGCATGTCACTCTGCACTAAAAAGATTTTTTAAATATTTATTTAGTATTCTAAGCAATATGAATTCACAAGTAAAGTGTACTCCAGCCAGAATAAAATCATTTTTCCACAGAAATGTTCAGGGTCTATAATAGAGTTAAGTACATGCTCATTTCCTTTTGATAAAAGAAACTGTTTGAGGATCGCATATAAATGTGAAATACTAGTATACAACAACAACAAAAGCTCAAGGTAGGGTGGACAGAAGCAGAAGCGAACAGGCTACTGACACTTAGTGAACCATCCAGTATGTGCCCAGTCAGGCCACAGGGCCCCTCAGCTTGCTCCTTACACCTTCGGTGCAGCAGTGAAGCAATGAGCTTGGCAATGGACGGACACTTGGAGAACTGGCTGAAGATGAAGTTTGCTGAGATATATCAAGGCAGTAAAGGCTGGCCTTTCTTCACTCCTGCTCCATCAGGGGCTTAAATAAGCTCAATCATTGAATTCTTTAGGGTTGTTGATGAATGGAAATCCTGGAAGCACAAACTCTTCAGTGTAAAGCAAACAACTCTCTTCATAATCACACAATTGCCTCCATCTCAGAATTTTGTCCCTCTGTGGAATACGGGCCTCTGATGTTTTGAGATCTCAGCAGTTCTTGATTCAACTGGTCAGACATAGTTTGCTTGCTTGTTTTTAGTGCCATAGAATTCTTTAAATGGAAAGAGGTTTAAAAATTTAAATTTACTTTTTATTGGTAATTAGTAGATACCAGATTTGAGGTCCCCATTATATGGGCCATTATAGAAACTTTTCTGATATTCCATTTTCTTTTTTCTAAAATTTGTAATACTTTTACCTTAATCTCAAATCTTCCTACAAACTAGTAACAAGTTACTATAGCCAGAGAATATATATTTCTACATTTTATAAAATGTTTTCAATTTGTAGTAAATTGAGTAGGATGGGATGGCTTACCACTCTTAATATAGACTATTTTGTTTAACTGCCCTAGTTTAGTGTTTTTTCCATAGCCATGTTAGTTCAACAATTTTGTAGCACATTTGCCAGCCCATGCCAGCTAAGCATGTATCTTCATATCTAAGGCATTTCTAAAATATTTATATGTTTTGCAAGAAATCCATTTGATTCATCTGTTTTCAAATCTATGAATAAAAACTATACAAATGCAACAGGCTAGATTTAAAGGTGTTACATAACAAACTCGCTTTGTTCATATGATTAAAGAAGTTATTGATTTTAAGACAAGTACAGTGCTATGAATTAAAATACATATGTCATCATTCCTGAAAATCAGAAAATATTTAGAAAATCTGGAGCATAGGGAATTTTAGCCAGAGCCTATCAGACTAAGAATAGACAAAACTAAATTAAACTAAAACTCGGAAACATCCTAAAAGCTGAATTGCTTTATTGTACATTACATAGCAGAACTTGCTAAAAACTTCAGGAAACCTAGTAGAAGGAAATTTTTGATAAATAAATGATTTAGCAAATCGGTCATCCCATTAATGAGCCAACAGAATAATTTAGTTTTTAACTTCCTTAGTGAGAGGTAATTTCCAAAAAGTAGCAATTCAAAAAAATTAGTCTTTCAAAAAGCTGGACCTTTTGTTGTTTGTTGGTTGGTTGGTAGGTTTTATTAATGGGGTTTTTTTGTTTGTATGTTTTGTTTTTTAGTGTTGTTTTGTTTTTAGATCTGTCTCTGGCCACCAGTAGGCAAGGTGTGGAAACCTGTTTGCTGATTCTGAAAGTCATATTGTAGCCTTCTTAGCTTTCCAGCTCGCCATACCATTGTCACAAAGATGAAAAAAAAGTGTAGAGTATTGTTGTCTCCCAAAAATATACACTGAAAAATTTCCCTTTAAAAACATTAAATGTATTGGATAAAATAGCATACCTAAATTCAATGCAAATCCTGTACACATATCCTAGTAGAAGAGTGAGATACAGTGGGGTTGACTTGTCTGGTGAGAAAGAGCTTTCCCTGATACCAAGAACCTTAATTTGAGAAAGACTCAAACATTTATATTCATATCATGTGGATCCGTCTGGCCACAGTTAATTTGAGCATGTCACTTTATTCTCCACGTGGAATTTCTAAAGCTTTAAGGCAGATTCAGGGAGCCTTTTCTTCCTGAAACACAAACACTTACACAACGCTCTCATTAACTGGAACTTTCACATCTGCACTGAAGTGAAAATAGAACCTAAAGCTCTGTCCTACCTAGTGTATGTCAAATAACACAGATGAGAGAGGGTGTACTTGACAATGGCATTTTTTTCAGGGTTTAGCAGAAAAGAGTTGGACAAGTCATAAACTTGCTTAACCATAAAATAAAAATAACTGCAGGGATGTTTAAGAGGTCTACTAAAATAAAAGTTTAAAAATACTATATAAAGGCAAGTTTTACCTGTTACTCACTTGACTTCACCCCAATTTGACACAATCATTGAAAAGCTAAAACCACTTCTGTTATCTGAAGACACAGATAAAATTGGGAGCATGTTTCTAGGTTGGAAGAGAAAGATTATTATTTGGTAGGATCTTCAAATTTCAATAGTGTAGGCCTACTTTTGAAAGTACATCAAGCGAGCCACATACGTAAGTTTACATTTTCTAGTAGCTACATTAAAAATTAAACAGTGAATTAATTTTAATTATTTATTTTTTTAAATAATACATATTTTATTTAACCCCCAATGTATCCAAAGCATTATTTATCAAGTAATCAGTATAAAAATTGAGTTTCAATTTTCAATACCACAAAAAATAAAAAAAATCAAGATATTTAATTTTTTTGATAAGTCTCTGACATTGGTGTGCATTACACTAACAGCACCATTCAGCCACATTTTATGTGGGCAGCAGCCACCCTATTAACTACTGTACTGGACAGCCCATCTCTAGACTCATAGTCACATTTGAAAAAGAAAGTCTTATTTGAAGGCAATAGAATTGCACAATTCTGTCTGGGTTACACTCAAGTGCTATTTGTTTATCCTGGGTTCTGAAGATTAGATTGCTATGAGAAAACAGGCTAAAAAGCACAATTTAAAGGTCTTTAATTCTGGACTGTAATGCACACTATGGTAAACATACTGTTGATATTTCCAAGTAATAAAATGTTTGGGTGGCCCCCTGGTTTTAGGAATATTTCGCTTCACATATAACCCACATAGATCAGAAATTCAGCAACTCTCTACTCTTCTCTGTACCTCACTCCTGGTCATGCTTCCATTGGCTTAAAGGCCAGTGAAAGCTCCAAGAGGAGCCATCCTTAAATGTAGTTTGCCCTCTATTTTGACACATAGCAAAGTTACTTCACTTTGAGCCTTTACCAGTGCTGCCCTCTCCTCTTAAAGTGCCCTTTATGACCCATGCTCTAACACTTAACTAACTCCTGATTATTGTATGGAGTCAGTTTAGCTTTCACTGGCACTTAAAACTATAAAACCACCCCAGAGAATCAGACCTAGTACTCCTTCTCCATGTTGTCACAGAACAACACACTGTGGGCCAGTGTTCCCAATGTGGCCTTTATTCCACAGTATAGTCACATCTGTAGTTTTGTCCCACTCCTTTTCTGAACTAGACAGCAAGTACCTAGAAAGTATCTCATTTACCTGTGCAGTTAACACTGCCTGATACAAAACAAATACTCAATAAAGGCTCACTGTGATTCAGCTTAATTGTGTCAGCTTAATTGGATTGGAGCCACCCGGGGAATTAGTAAAATACATTCTGGTCTGTCTCGTTGGGTCATGAAGCATGACCCTAGAGCCAAGTGACCTTGATTGAACCTCTTGAAACTATGAGCCCGATCAAACTTCTCCTTTAAATGGTAGACCTCTCAGGTATTGTGACTTGGCAATGGGAAAGCTGATTAATACACACAAATGATGAAATGTTGGACAGTATACAGAAACGATAATCAAGTGCATATATTTAAAAATATTTCAAAGTATATAAGTATAGAGTATAGTGTAGTATAGAATTATAAAGTATAGTACAGAAATATAAAGTATAGAAGGTATTTTATTGCAAAGATGTGTTTAAAATGCAACAAAAGTTACCAACGATGATGAATCATGCTCAGGCAACTGTTCTAGCTCTTGAGGACACAGAGGTGGATGCAGATTCCACACTCAGGAATGTCAGCTATGCAATGGCAAAAAAGAGCACTTCTCAAGAGAAGACAAAAAGGCTTTGAAAAACAGATATTGATTCAAAAGATCAGAAATATTCTGAAATTCTTCATATTTAATAAACTCCCAAGTAATGTGCTGACTGAAGGACCACCTTTAAGTGGGAAAGAACTATGGCCTCACAGGCAGGAGACCTGAAATTTAGCTGTGACTCCAGTTGTATTAGTCATTTCTCTTTCTCTGAACACTGCTTGCTCAGCTCATAAATTTTCTGGGAGATTTCTATATTTCCTATAAACTCTGTAGCTCATGATTTCCATATTTTGTGAGTCGGCAGAGGACAAAGTGAACCACAGCATGGTTCTTAGTTTGGCCTGTTACCTACATTTTGTTTTGTTTTTGTTTGTTTGTTTGTTTTGGTACCAGTAATTGAACTCAGAACCTTGCACTTGCCAGGCAGGTGCTTGTACCACTGAGCTGTATCTCCAGCCCCTGCTCACTAGATTTATATGGAACTAATTTCAAAATCTGGATGCTCAGAATGGAAACCACACCTATTTCACTGAACTTTATTCAGGTAAAACTTGGGTACCAGAAAAAATCTGAAGGCTGAGAACTACCAAATAGCATCATGCTAATAACACTAACTCAGCTGACCAGTATTAATCAGACAGGAATAAATAAGCCATATGACCTCAGCCAGATAATTTTTTATGTTGGCAATACTGTAATGCTGTTACTGGTCTAAGGGAAGCCATGATGAAGTACTATTTCCAATTTTTTTAAAAGTCCAATCCATGGCCCTGGTATATATAATTATGTATAAAAAAAGTTATGCTGATTATCTTGATAGCACATCACCCATGTTTCCCACACATTTGCAGTCCCCTCTCTTCACTCATGAGATCCAAATGAAAACAGGAAATCCTCCCCATGGAGAACAGAAAAACCAGCATCAAAGAAATCAAGAAATCAACGAGCCTTTCAAATGAAGTAATAGCCTAGGTTTTTTTTCTAAATTAAATTTGGAAATTTGAAAATTTGAAATGAAAAAGCTCAAATTCTTTTTAATCATATTTCTTCAGTTTTCAAAAAGACAAAGGTCTTTTCAATTCTTACTGCATCTTTCTGAGCTAGGTTAAGGATAGAGAGCAACATCCAAACTTTTAGGATATACTTCTAAAATAGCTTAGTTTTTAAAATGTTTTTTTTTTTTTAACTTTTTAAAAATTTGCTTCGCTGAAATAAGAATTTAAAAAAAAGAATTAGATTCTTTTATCATTTAAGCAATGGATTGCCTCGTAGCACAGCAATAGCACATGCCACTAAAATAGCAACTTTTTTTTTTCCTTTACTGGTTTTCACTTTAATTAAAATATGCTGGGCATACTTTTCCAAAATATAGTACTTATGTTTTATAACTATATCTACAAACAGCTAAAGTACACCCAACAAAATGAAAACATTCTAGGTCTTAAGAGGAAAGAGCACATTATCTTCAAAGACATTAAATCCTGTCAGAAGAGATTAAATTTATATACTTTGAAAAGATAGCTAAAATTATGAACAAAAATAATCAAAGCTAAAATAGTTTTAAAGAGCTCAGAGAAGAGACATGCCTCCTTTCCAGCTGGGATGGGCTAATGGAAGGCTAAATAAAGAAAGGAAAGGTTTCACCTGCACCTTCAAGGATGGTGGGGATTAGATCATTAGCCCAGAAAAAGAGACTCCATGATCAAGAGCTCGAAGCCAGGAAAGCATGAGCAGAGCTCAAAAATAGTCATAAGACAGGTAATGAGTAGTTGAGACAAGAGCGCTTGACCTGAACCAGGGGAAAATGTTCCCTATCATCCAGGCTTAGACCCAAAGGGTTAAGGACTACATGTGAACAAAGCAAAAGCAGAGTCAGGCAAATTGGGTTAGTGCCCCTGCTCTGTGGGGACAGGGGAAAGTTGACATGCACAGGACAGTGTAAGCCCACGAGTTGACCATGATCAGGTATTATGGAGCCAGAATGAAGTATCTGAGGGCTAGAACGAGAATTTTTATTTTTAGGTTTTCCTACACCTAAGTAGGAATCTAATGAAGACTTTTTTGTTTCTTTGCTTCTCTGTGTTAAGGAACACAGTAAAAGTCATGGCTTTAGGCCAAAATTTGAGGCCAGACACAACAAATTACAGTGGAAGGAACCAATTAGTAGACTGAGGAAGAGAGGCAGACTAGACTTATTATTTTAGAAAATGGGAAATGCCAGAGAAATTAGGAAGGATTAAGAAAAAGTGAGATTTCAAAAGAAAAATTGTGTAGGCTGGGGAGATGGCTCAGTGGAATAAGCACTTCCCTGGCAAGCGTAAGGACTTGAGTTTAATCCCCGGTTCTGCAAAAAACAAACAAAAAAAAGAAAGAAAGAAAAATTGTGAACCTAGTAGGGAGAGGAGAAAGAGGTAACAGGGGTGAAAAAGATCCAAAGTATGTTGCACACATGTACAAATCTGACAAAATGAAAGCTATTAATCAGTATAATCAACATATGATAATAAACAAAACAATTGAAACAAATGCTGAGGTGAACTTGGTAAAAATTTTTAATCTTGGAGGTGAAGTCAGAGATCCACTAGTGCCCCACCCAGAAACTCCTGACATTTTCTTCTTCAGAGGGAGGCTGTATTTGATGAATACCTATTAGCTTCGCTTGACGTCTTTGACCTGGCAGATGAAACATCCATGGCCCATGTGCTAGAGAGGTGACACTCTGCGAAGCAGCTAGGATCAATCAGGACAAATGTACGGAAGAAAAACAGCACAGATTATACATTTCACCATTAGGGTAACTTAGTTTTACACTGTTCCTCTTATTCCCACCAGAGGATCAAGCTCCAATTCCTGGTGGCAACTAACATTTTCTTGTCTCTATTTTCTGATTTTTCCTATCAGCATTTTTGGTGTCACTACTAAAACTTATAGCCCTCCAATTCTACCCTTGGTTTTTTGTGGTGATTATGAACCTATCATATTTAGAAAGAATGGAGAATTATAGATTGAGCAGAACAGTGGATGCCTAAAAGTCCCTATATCTTTGTCCTGGGGATTCTCATATGCATAGCCTTATTTCAAATGAGGTTGAGTTAAAGACTCTGAGATGGGAAGATTCTTCTGCAGTACCAAGGGGTGCTCAATCAAATCACATAAATCCTTAAAATCAGGGGATGATTCTCAGCTGTGGTCAGGAGTTGGGACTACATGAGAGTAGTCAGAAACATCCTCTAAAGATGGATGAATCACTTCCTGAACCAAGGAATGGGGTGGGTTTTAGAAGATGGTAAAATAAGGAAATGAACTCTTCCCTAGAAGACCAAGCAAAGAAAGCAGACCCACTGACATCCTTATTATGAAGTGACGTGTGTATCAGAGTTCTGTCCTACAGAACTGTAAGATAACAAATTTATGTAGTTTTAAGCCAGAAAGTTTATAGTGATTATTTGTAGTAGCAATAGAAAACTAATATATAACTCTTAAATTGAAAACTACTGAAAATGTGAGTAATAACAAAAAAATAAATAAAAGAGATTGATTTCTGAAATGATGGTTGGGATACCTTAAGTAATATTTTCTAACAGACTCAAAGAACTTCTTTTATATATGTATTATCATTTTTCAACTAATTATGAGATAAAAATTTAATATTTGCTTTTGTTTCATTTTAGTCAGGAAGTTACTACAATTTAATCATGATAAATCTTACATGATGCTTTTAAGAATTAAATAAATGTGTTATATTAAAGGACTCCATGTAATTGGTGATACATTGCCAATGTCAAACTCACTGTCTCTTTCCAGCATTCAGTTTCAGCTAAGCTATATTTAGAAGCTTTCATTTGGAAAGGACAGCTCTGTGACAAATGTGTTGTATGCGTATATCCTTGAATTTTAAAATTCCATTGAATTATGACAATGCACAAAGGTTTGATGTGGGAATTCTGACTAGTTAATGCAGAAGTAACTTTCAACACATTACTGGAAATACATAATCTTGGAATATTAGTATATATATATACATATATATATATATTTGAGTATACAGTTTTTGCTTTCAAACTTCATACTTGTAAATATTACATAATGTATACTTTAATATAGTCTAATTCAGCAGTTTCATTTTCCTGTTATCCACTCAATCCTCACCTCTCTCCAAAAACATGCACAACAAAGGCAAAAAGAATAAAATTTCTAAACGCTGGTGGAGGTGAATTTGACAAGAGAGTTGAGGTTACTCCCTCTCCACAAAAGGCAACTGCTGCTTCTCCTGAGGTGGGTAGCTGTGAAGACAAGGAGAAGAAATTGTTTTCCTGACCCACTTTCTTTTTGACAGCCCCTGCTGGTCTCTTACTCCTGTTCCAAGCACACAACTTACTACAAAGCCCCCATTAACCAAAATCCTTATTTTTAATTAAAGCATTTTTTTAAAAAAATCTAGTTATCTTCAGATCACCAACTAATAGGGCAAATGTTTTGCTTCTCTCATCATCTCACAAAGTACATATACCTAATAAAACAAGTTCTTCCCAAAGTTTAAATAAATCACTTTACATTTAAATATCATACATTAAAAAACTGATAATCTATTAATGGACTGCTGTTTAGGTTCAGCCCCTCAAGTAGCCTGATGCAATAACTGCTGTTCTCTCTGGTGCACTGTGGTAGGGTGTTTAGGATAGGTCTGCTTACAGCACATTCTCCAGCCTTACAGAGCTGACAGCAGAATCCTCTCACCCTCACCCCACAAGAAAAAAAATACAGTACCCCCTACATATGGAGAGTAGAGAGGTTATAGGGTTAGAAAAGCATTTGTGCAGGGTTCAAGAAAATGAAACAAGGGAGAAAGCACATGCAAAGAACACTGAATTTCAAGTTAGACTGGGCTCAAACACCTTATAACCAAAAATAATCTGTGTGCCTGACAGCTTGGAGACATCTGCCTTGACAGATTACAGTTCCATAGCCTTGTGTCCCTAAATGCACAAAAGAATGTGATGGAAGGGGATTCCCTGTTGGTAGATGCTTTTAATGCTGAAAAACAGGGCTACTTTTTTTAAGGCAGCTGCTTTCCACAGGTTTTATTTGCTATGGAGTTTTTAATGTACTGAATGCTATTTTAATTTTCTACAAAGACCCTATTTTCTGAGGATTTGCCTAGTACAGTACCTTGCTAGAACATCACCCTGAGATATTCTTATTTAAAATAACCTTAAGCTTTCTTTCCTTCCTTCCCACTCTCCCCAATGGTGCCTGCTCCCTAATCCCTGTCAATGTTACTCAACCTAAGGTGGTCAGTCCATGGACCTTAATTCAAGGGCCTCTCGTGACTGGAGAACTATTCTTTTGTTTTTGAATCATTGTGCTTCCTTTAAACCCTTAGTCTTGATTTTAGAGATGCAAAAATGTATAATTTTCCTTATATTTTTCTGTAGAATAATTACTGATTTGATAGCATCTTTGTTTTTGCTTTTATTGTAATAAATGTTTACCAAGTAGTCATTTCAAAAACTCCCACCAGTGGGGTCAGTGAGATAGCTCAGTGGTCTAAAGCGCCTGCTTAGCCGAGCTTAGGCAAATGCAGGGAACCACAGTTCCATCCTAGACGCCACTTGGCATGCCAACCCGGCCCCCACTGGCTGAGCTGGCCGTACACACACACAAAAGCAGCCACCAGAAATTACTGCTCCTTTTAAGAGCAGTGGCTGGTGAGGAACAGACTGGCTTCAGACTGAAGTTTCAACTGAAGCAATGCACACAATGCTGAATCTATCATATGACGGGTTATATAAGCTTTGCAAGATTCTCTGGTTGTTTTGGGTCATTATTGACATGATTAGCAAATGGTGAGGTTGAAGAGTAATTACTGAAGATTCTCTAAAAACTTGGATTAAAACCAGTTAGGAATGTACTAAGACCTTTAAGAGGAAATACTCCATGGATTTAATAATTGAGGCAAGAGACTGACCTCTCACATATGTTGATCACACTGTGTTCCTCATTGGGGCCAAACATCCACACTGCCTAGTAGTCAATGTCTTGGTCTTAACTATTCCCAGCTAACTTAAAGTTACACAAGGAGCCACCATACCCAGCAGAGGATCATGTATTAAATGTGACTGTCACGCAAATGTACATAGGACAGAGTCCTGGCTACAATGAAGATGGTGACTTTAAATCCTAAATATGTTCATTTTTCCATTTCAGGCAAGTGTTTCTAATTAAGAATCTTTATGTATGTTGGAAAATTCTTCAGTTCGATATTTTGCTTCCCAAATTCAAATAGATGGTACTGAATGTTTTTCTCTATGTAATGATTTGATTAGCATTTCAGTTAAAAAGAAAAAACAGAAATTAAGGCTCATGATATATATTGATTGCATTGGAAACAAAAAATAAGCATAAAGGATTTCTTAGTCTAAGATGAGGTTTCACAATGTGCTAATAGCCCATAATGAAGATAGTAGCCATAAGTTAATCAACCCATTAAGTTGAGATCAGAAGTGTCAACTCAAACACAGTCTACTAATATACTGACCCTTAATGGGTCAATGTGGAAGCCAATTCACTTTATTCCATGATTATGATCTCTGACCTCTTATGGGCAGGAAGTCAACATAAAATCCATTTATGAGAATGTACGGAAGACTAGTGAGTAATGGAATCTCAGGCTAACTAGCAAATGAAGTGTCTGGGTAGACACTCTTTGGAAGCACCAGCTTTGTTTTTCTCATATTCATGCAACTGTGAAAATAAACAAGTACAGTCTTCTATGGGAGCTGCTGTCTCCAGCAAGGCTTGAGTCAGTTCAGGCTTTTCACCTACTCTCATTCCCATCCTGTTCTACAAAGGTAAATCTTTTCTTTTGGAAATCTAAGAGGGTCCAAAAGAACTGAGTAACAGGATGGTATGGTGAAAGACTATACCTGACAAATAATAACTGGGAAGAAAGTCTTGCTTTATTGAAGATGTAATGAATTATACAAAAAGTAGCTTTGTTGATCAAGTAAAAGTATACCTGTTTTTTGCTAGTTACCCTACTAAATGAGCATATTCACCCACTGTTGGTCACTTTCAAGGAGAAAGGGAGAAAAAACTGGTACATCTTATGCCAGATGAGCATTCCAGAGGTACAATAAAAATTATGAACAAGGATTCATTTTCATGAACCATATTTGTATAGAAAAGACATGACTGCTATGATTATACCAGAGACTTCTTAATGTCAGCATTTTCTTACTCAGATGATAAAGCAATTTGCTATCCTAGGACTTGTAGTGTCAATTAGTAACCTGTCAGCAGTCTGGTATCAAAAGACTCAAAGGATATATGCAAAGAGCTAAAACTGGGCTCGGTTCTGATATCCTGGTCCCCAGCCAAGGCTGCTTAACACCAATAACTACCTTTCTGCTGAACCCAACAATCAGTCCTTGGCTGAGCTTTTTCCTCAAATACTAAGGTAAGATATTAAGGTTCTGGAAGGGGGAAACAAAATGAGAAAAGGCAAACTAATGAATGCACTAAACTTTTTAAGTTTTATTGGAAGAAAAATTGAGGTTCACTTGAAGGTATAAGACAGCTGTTTCTCTATATGAAGCACCCGTATCAGTTGATGCTTATGACGCTTGAAGGAGTCCCCAGAGGAAACCATCTTTTCTAGGAAGAGAACCCCTGTGTCACGGTGGCATTGCCTGCCATTCCCCACCCCCATTTTTGCCTTTGTTTTCTTCTCCTGTTATTAGCAACCTCCTACTATTGTGGCACCAACCTTAACACAAAGACACTTGTCAAGCTCTTGGAGGAAAAAAAAAAAAAAAAAAAAAAGCACGCCCTGCCCTATAGAAGGAAAAAGTGAACTGGGGAAGAGGGGCACAGAGATGAGGGAAGAGTCAGTGGAGGACGGCGCAGGCAAGGTCAGCATCGGGGAGGTGGCTTCCCGAACAAGTTCCCAGCCACAAGGCCTGGGGGCAGAAGGGCCGCGCGGGCGGTGGCCCGCTGGCCGGAGGGCTGGGCCCGGGCCGCCCAGCCGGGGAGGGGGCGGGTCCCGCGGCCGCCCGCCGCGCCCCCGCCCCCGCCGCGGTCACCCGCCCCCTCTCGGGCTGCGGCGCCCTGGCCGGCGGGGGGGCGGGGGTGCACGGCCGCGCGGAGGGCCCGACCCGGGCTGCGGCGGGCGGCGGGAGGCGGGGCGGCGGCGCGTCACTTACCGGCCAGGGCGCGGGCAGCTGCGAGTCCTCGGCCGGGGCGCTCGGCCGGCGTCCGCGCAAGCGTCCGCCATGATTGCTTTGTTTAGCTAATTGAACCTGCCGCCGCCGCGCGTCCCGGGCGCTCCTCGCTCCCTTCCTTCCCCTTCCCCCTCGCGCTGGCTCTTATTTATTTATTTGCCTCCCCTCCGCCCCAGTGTTTCCCGCTTTTCTTTAGCAGCTGCTTTTTAAAGAAAGTCGAGACCGTCGGTGGTGGTGGGTGCGGGAGAGCGGTGGTGGTTTCTTACAGTTAAACGAGACCCTCATCTCAGGCTGGGGTGCCGTGGCTGGAAGAGGAGCGGGGTGCTGCGCCCCAACTTTTTCCCTTCAGAAAGTGCGGAAAACGGGGTGCACCACGCAGTCACTGTCCCGCCCTGCCCGCCCAGCTCCCCGGCGCCTAGGGCTCCCGGCACGCAGCAGACGTGCTGGGAGCTTCGTGCATTGTGAAAATCTCAGTCCAATGATGCGCTACCGAAGGGCGTGGGGAACCGCCACGCCCGGGCCAGAAGGCTCATCGCCCCGAGGAGGGGCGACCTCAGCCTCGGCCTCCGCCACTCGGGGCGAGCACACTGGCCGCGCGCACGCGCGCCGGAGAGCCAGAGGGGGCGCGGCGCGAAGCTCAGGAGAGCTGCTCGCTCGGCCTCGCGGTGCCCTGCGCAGATACGGGGAAGGAATGAATGCATTGAGCTTAAACCTTAGAAGGAAAAATTGAAGTCTTGTCCGAGGGGGGCCTTTCCGTGCATTACCTTGTCTACAAGTGCACTGGATACCAGCTTTTGGATTTTTTTTTCTTTTCTTTCTTTCTATTTCTTTTTTTTTTTTTTTTTTTTTTTTGACTAGGATTAACACAAGTACTGTTGAGTTCTGGGGAGATTTATCTCGAGATTGGGGGTAGTACATGTGACAGAAACATTTTCAACTGATGACCTTGTTTGAAAAACTCCCCCAGATTCGCCTCTATTTCTGACTACCATGTTAATCACACCAACAATGATGTAAATGCTTTGATTGAATATTTGAATTTATTGCCATAAAATTCTATTTCTTAAATTATCACCTGTTTTACCTGTGGGTATTTCTGTGTGGTGAACACTATTGGATACTTCTAGCCGTAGAAGTTTGGAATATACAATTACAGGGTCACAAAGCATTTAGATTACGTGTGCAAAGTTCTGATCCAATCAAGAATTGAATGAGTGCTTACATTGTAAATCGGTCACTGAAGTTGTCCTAACCATTTTGTCACTTGGTAGTTCACTGTTCAAGCATTACGATTATATATAAAATGACAGGAATTGTGTTGCCAATCCGTCAAAATGACCCCCGTCAGATCTCTTTACTAATGGCTTTAGTCTGTCCCCTGGTGAAAGTTCAACAGAAGTTGTTTGAAATGTTCTTTTTCACACCTGTAATATTCTTCCCTATGTCATGCTTAGTTTTGCGTACACCCCCGGACTCTAGCTAAATGTGACCCTATGAAACCCAGTACCTTCTTCCAGTGATTGTTCCATTTCTTGGCATCAGGTATGTAACTCCTGGGTTTCAAAACTATAGGGGGCTACTATACCAAGTATCTGGAAGAACTGATTTTATTGCAGAAAAAATAAGCAAAGGGAGCCATAGTCACTTTTTACAATTAGTCGGGAAAAAAAGATTCTAGTTTGCATTAATTGCTTTAATTATCTGGCTTCCTTATGCAGACTGGGTTCATACTGACATGAACTTTTTCTAACCCATTAAAGTTTGCATGTCCGCACCGTTTCCCAGTCCATCCACAAAGTGATTTTATGTGTCACTTGCTATGAACCAAAATTTGTTTTAGAAATTGAAGAGCGCAAGTGCAACTGCTCTTCAGCCCATTTTGTTGTAGGCAGCTGAGTTAGCTAAAAATATTATAGGCAGACAGGCCAGGCTCTGGAAGGAGATAACACAAAAGACAAAGGAGGAATGGATGCTCTTGCTGTGAACCAAACAAATGCTAAAAGAGTAGCACTTGAGGTTGATATTTTTAAATAGGTATAGATCACCTGGAAAGACCTGAGTGAGTCACTAGCCCAACCCCCAATAGGAGGAGACCCTGTCCCATAATGTAACCCCAAACAGGAAAAAACCCTGTCCTGTATTTATGTCCACTTACTCTGTGACTCGCTTTTTTATTTGGTCTTGGGGATAATCAACTTTATCTGAGCAATGGTTGACCATAGTTTTGTCCCAACTTTTGTTGGGACAAGCGAGTTTTTATTTTTTCTACCTTAGCCCCGCATGGTTTTACACTATAAAAGTCCCTGGGAGAGACAGCTTCCTGGACAACCCGCCCAGGTCCCCCTTCTGTCCCTTTCCTACAGAAGCTTTTCTTTCCAATAAAACCTCCTTTTGTTCCTAAAATTCATTCTTTGGTTTTAGAGAACACAAACTTATCCAGGTCAGGTCAAAAATTTCACTTACCTTTATCAATTTGAAATCCTCATGTCTCTCATTAGATAGGCAAAATCACACCATAGACTTGTATATGTATAGGTTTTCTTCTGTGTTAGGGAATAGCGTTTTTCTAAGTCTTAATCCCTAACAAAGTGTTAATCACATACTATTCACTGAAAAAATGTTTAAAAATTTGCATTGTAATACATAACTTGATTCTCCTTTTCAATTATTAGTGTAGACTCTTATACTGCACCATGACCTCCAGTTCATCAAAACTCATTTTGCAGCCACTCCCACATGGCTCCTAGGTCTGGACATGTGAAGGAAGTGCAACACAGTAAGAGGCTAGATAAGTACATGTACAAGGGAATTTTTCTCTCCAGCATACTCTCTTTTGAGATACAAGTACCTTGATGGTATGAAACCTTTGACCATATCCAAGATGTTTAAGAAATCAACATTTTTTTGGTCTGTATTTTAGAGAAGGGTCTACATAATGTTGAGGGTTTCACTACTAGATAGGACTTATAGTGATTTTCCTGTTTACAGCCTCCCAAGTACTGGGATTACAGGCACACACCACCCCATCCAGTCTCAATGGCTGTCTCAGTGCGCCTTATCTCTCCCAAGGAGAGAGGCCACAGGGAAGAGAACAGAGGTATCTGCCCAGCCACCAGCTGAATACAAAGAAGTCCAGTCAAACTGTATGGAGCAGAGTAACTACTCAATGAACTCCTTGCATCAAGACAATACATAAGTTTTGGATGGCCTCTTAGGTAAGGACCACTGATCCTTCCATTTCAGTGATTAGAGACACAGTCAGGATGTGGGGTTGCAGGAAGGAGTGTGGAAAATTGCCTTACACAGTTTCATAGAACAAGAACTTCATGTTTGCCTTCTTAGAACTTGGTGGCACAGTTACTCCAGTGATGTGATGGCCATTCTAGGGACTGGCTTTAGACTTAAGAACCCTTGAAGTCTGAAACAGGGAGTCCACAAATAGCTCTGGAGTTTATCTTGTGGTCAAATTCTTAGGTCTGCCCCAAATGATAAAGCTCAGAGAATGAACACAACTTCTCTCTAGTCCTTGGGACTTTTAGAAATTAAGCATATATGAATTGTTCAATTGAGAAATTGTGCAAGTTACTCTAGAAATGAGTAACTTATGGAAATTTTGGTTCTGACAAAAAACCCAATAGGTGAAAGTAATTAGCTAATTACTTACAAGCTGTCACCCTGAAGATAGTAGTCCTCGGTTGTTAATTAAGCACCCAAGTGTCTGGATCCTTTAATATTTGATTAAGTTCTCTGTATTTGGAGCTGTTACAAAGGTATATAGCATACACATACAAACACATACACACACACACACACACACACAAAACAGCAATTATCTTGATTGCAAATAGGAGTGGGATTGAGAGTGTGTGTATCTCAATGTGATAGAGAATAGTTTGTTAAACTTGAGAATTTAATGCTTTGTGTTTAAGAATTGAATTCTTATGGCCAGCCAAATAGTTCAGCAAATTAAAGTGCCCGAAAGCAGGTACAGGGGCCAGGATTCAGCAGACCCTGCAGCCCTGCCCTGGGGCACACTGAGCCATTGAGACTGTTTGGAGTGGTGTGTGCCTGTAATCTCAGCACTAGGGAGGCTGTAAACAGGAGAATCACTTAGTCCTATCTAGTAGTGACACCCTCAACATTATGTAGACCCTTCTCTAAAATACAGACCAAAAAAGAATGTTGAATTCTTAAACATCTTAGATATGATCAAAGGTTTCATATTGTCATGAAACATATACATATTAGTAATTAAAGTCAGTAAGATCAACATTAACCACACTAATCTGTGTAATATCATTTTGACAATATTTAGTTGTGTCTAAATTCAAGAGCATGATGTTAGTCATTTGTGGTATTCCTAGACACATTACATTCAGATCTTCCTACAAGGAAAAGATGAGCTACCAGGCATCAACTGTAGACAAAAATAGGATATCTAAAATAATTGATGATGCATTTATTGTTAAAGTTAACATTTAATTAAAAACCCTGTTTGAGAAAGATTATCAGGTAAATAGCACTACAGTGGGTAGGCAGGAAACCTCAATTTAGTCATGTATTTAACACAAATCATAAGGAAATTCTGAAAGTACTCAGATATTTCAATCCCCAGAAGGTAAAGATTGGAAAGCTGCAAACGGATTTTTGGTAGAAATCACAAACTAAGAACTTTCTAGTACAATTGCCATAGTAGGGCAGAAATGGGGAGATGCTTTATGACAGTGAAACTACCCAGGGCCTTTCCAAGAGTGCCTAGCTTCTAACTGCCTATGGTTAAAGCTTATCTTCCTTTCTCACTCTGTTTTTCATCTCCCTTAACTTTAATTTGATTAGACTATTTCTCCTAAGAAATTAAGCATGTAGTAGATTTATTTTTATGTTTTTCTAATTTACTACTACTTATGACCAAAATATGTCCATTAATAATGAATTAAACAACTCTTCTATTATGGTTGTCACTCATTCATTAAGTTTTCAGGAAACAAAGTTCTTTCAATCTCAGAGAGAAAAGCCTTGGGTAAAGAGAAATATTTTTCAAGTGCTAGGAGAATAAAAATTGGAAATCTCGTGCGTTCTGCAGTTTCTGGAACGAATGATGTAAGATTATAAAAGCAGTGGAGTTATGAAATGATCCGATTCTCCCATTTAGGTGCCATTATTCTTTGTTTATTGGGAAACTGTCCCCATAGCATCCATGGGAAATCCAAAGAGAAGCTCGAGGGGCCATGACAGTGCTTCTGCCTGCACTTGGCGCAGGGTGTCGGGAAGCGTGGGTTCGCGCTCGCAGCCAGGCCCTTCCTGGAACAGACGCCGGCCCATCCATGGGCGCAGCTGCCGCTGTACTTGAGAGTCCCAGAACCCAGTCACATCCCTCTGAACAGCCAAATGAGTATCTTCCCAATCACTACCACCTCGTTGTTTTTCAATCTGAAATATTAAAATAACCCTAAAGTGTCTTTAAATTTTAAAATTTTAATTATACTCTTTGGAATCTGTGCTTTGGAAACGTTATTTTTCCTTTAAATAAACCAATATCTGGAATACATCTACACCTACACATATGTATATTAAAATATGCTTAGAAAGCACACTTTACCATAGCATAAAGCTTAAAAAATAGAGAAATCCATAATTCACTGTTTCATATGCTTTTGAAAAAATTTCAAAATACACCTAATAGGTAACTGTGTGTACAGGGATGCACACACTTGTTTATGACGCAAATCTTATCTCTGAGTAGCAATCTATGTGGCTGGGGAGACCTGAAAATGATTTCCACCCTTATATACTAATATTATAAACTCTCTAAAGAGGGGTCTCGTAATACCATTCTATACAAAAGTAATAAATAGTACCTTTACGAGATGGTGATTATAGTGATGGTGTTCCCTTGCCAAAAAAGTAACAAAGGTATTTTAAATTGCATTTTTATCACGATAAGGAGATTTAAAATAATTTAGCTAATATTACCTAATAACTACTGAGAATTAACATTGTTACTTAATGCAATCAGAGGTTGAATAGACCATAAATCCAAGAACTAAGCACTGGGGAAGATGTGTAACAGATAATGCTGAGAGATTTTTAATTCTCATTGATAGAAAAGAGAGAACCCAAAGGAAATTAAAAGCTGATTTTCTCAAATAAGTAGATTAGATTTTCTTATTCCTTAAAATTACCCTATGAAGCATATATTTTATGAATCATGTATTTTGATGATTTTCCAAAATCCACAATTTAGGTTATATGCGCTTTCTACTTTGAGATTTTATTTTAGTTACTGTTTCTTTCCCAAACACTAAAGTAAACTGTTATTTTATCTCATGCTCATAGATTATTTGAAAATATAAAATATATTTTAAATGCTTCTGTATCATAAAATCCATATTGATTTGTTCACCCTAATAAAGGCATTGTAGCTGCATTTGAAAAGTAGATGAACATGATAAAATGTCACTTAATGTGCTCTAGCATTTCTTCAATAAACGTTGTGAAGGCAAATTCCTATGTAATTTAACAGTTGCTAGTAGCAGCACTCTGTGATGCTGGTTGAAAATAGCTACTCCGAAACATGAAGCACAACACAGAGAAATCATCCCATAGGCTTGCTCGTTTCCCAGGGTTCTGTCCAGATTGGCCCAACCGCTGCAGAAGCATGATCTTGAGAAAGAGCAGTATGAACAAGCTCAGGTGTTGAGCTATTTTTGCTGTTTTTCTCTCTCCCTCCTTCTGTTCTTCCCCTGGGGTCACTTGAAAACACAAATAAAAGTGACTAGCATTTTAGAATGCCAAATAAGTGGGAAATTGCATAAAAGAGTATTCTCCAAAGTAGAATGCAAGAAAAAAAAATTGAAATGTTTTCCTGTGGACAATTTTATTATTTTCATTTAAAAATTAAAATAAATCATGGCGAGTCTACACGGGAATAGGCCTCGCTGTTCTCTATGGTCAGCGCAATGGAACACTGCTAAGCATGCCTTGGACCCAGGAGTCCTGCTGGAAGAAATGTGTGTGAGGACAGATGTTGCTTCAAGCGGCTCTGCAGTGACTGAATCAGATGTCCTGGCTTCAGCTCCATTCTCCTGCTCTCCAGGGTAGAAAGAAGATCCATCCAGGAGGCTGAGCCGCACCCAGGAGGAAGCACACATCCTCTTTATGCACTGGCTGCTCAGTAAGGATTTCTGGCCTGTCATCCTTCACTCTGGGTGCAAGGTTGAGACAATGAGGAGTAGGACCTGTGGGGTCGTTTCTACCTTTTCATTTCTGTCCACATGTCCCATTTGAAGAGATTTATTCCCTCCTTCTTTCCCCTCACATCCCTCTCTGTTTTTTTCTTTTATTTCCATGTTAGAGTACTTAATTTAGTTAAACTATGTCTAGAGTAAAATGAAACCAACTATGGAAGTCTCAGTAGTTGTTTAACCCACATAGGTCAAGTAAATCATTTTCTGACACTGTTCTAACATGCGTCTGTTAGGAGCTCTTACCCCACAAGGCCTTTCGCTAAGGGAAGATGTTGAAAAAGTCTAAATTTTGGTTATTATAATAATATTAACTAAATGTACTTTCATTTTAGGTACTTTAAAGCTCTCAAATGAATACCTTACTAGTAGATACACTCTTTGGGAATGAATAACTCAAAATATATAATAAATACATTTAAGCATATTAAAATAATGCATATTTTATGATAATGCATTTATTGATGACATACACAAATATGTATTTATGTATAGGATACAAATGGATACATTTAATTTATAAATAATATATAACTATGCATGCATTAATTTAAAATATATTAATATACAATATATCTCTTACATATATGCCATTCTATTAAATTATGCAAAACATAAAGAGAATTCTTAAAGATACATTAGAAGTAAATAATATTATTAAAATTTAAGTTGTATTCTATTAATCAATGATAAATTCTTACATTTTTCTCTCACATATTCTTGAAGTACCTATGCTGTGTTTCTAATATTCTGTATATTCAGTCAAGGTCTAAGAGTTAAAACAGAAGACTATATAAGTTTTTTCATTTTCAGTAAGCGAAGTCGTGTTTGAGGGGCTTTTACGCAAGAAATAGGAAAGCTAAGAAACTGAGCCATGGCTGATAAAGCTGCCGAGGTTAGCACACCAGGTTTACAGGGTCACAGGAGAAGAGCAAATGGTGAGAGTGGGAATGAGGCCGATAGCAGAGTACTCGCCAGTGGAATGCCTCCCGCTGCCCCATCCTCCCGTACCCTGTGAGCTGACGGACCTCCATCCAGATGGCAGGAAGGCTCTTCTTCTCTTTGTCTATCAAACTCCTGTAGTCCTCCAAGAACCAAGACATATATTTGACATTCATGTGGTCCCTACATTATACCCTGCTACAGTAGGAGTGCTAGGTGTGCAGAGCTATTCATTTGTGGTGAGAATAAATCCACTTTCAAAACATTTCATATAGATATACATATGCATATAAATATAAATAAGTAGGTATCGTAGATATCGTATAGGTAGATATCATATCAATATATATATCACTGTGAGAAATGAATCTTCCTATCTGCCATGTGCAGTTTAACTATAGATTTTGAGCCTCACCTACCACAGAACTCTCATTCTCTTTTCACTTTATGAATATATATATTCAATGTAGTCTAGTAGTTCTGAGCAAAGATTCAGCACTCAGAATTTCCAGATGAGATCCTGATTCACATCCTGCCTGTGGCCCCAACTTGCTACCTAAGTTAGGGGCTGTAGTAGATGTGGCTCAAAATGTGTAGTCAAACCGTAAGTTTGCCTGTTGATTGACTCATTTAATTGGGATGATAATACATACCCCACACAATTGCTAGATAAATAAAATAAGTTAATGTTTATATGTCACTTGGAACACTCCCTGTTAATAGGCATTTCTTTATATTTCTCTGTTAAACTAAACATCTAAATACCAAGTCACTCATTTTTCTGTGTTTTGCAGTCCTTTGTATCTCTACTATGGAATTCATGACATTACGGTATAAGCTACACACCTGTCATTAATGATGGAATAGATCCTGCTAGTGAGGGCCGGGGAAAGTATATGATTAACCATTTTGGTATTCGCAGTGAAAAAAATATAATAGAAGCTCAATAAATATGAATTTGAGAACTTTTCTCTATCATGTTATCTAATATAGTCCTCAGTCGCAAATCATGAAATCAAATGAGGAGTGAGAAACTAAAAGTACTTTTAAGAACTCTATTATGGTTTGTGTATAGGTATCCCCCAAAGCCTCATGCAGTCATGGGGTGGTTTGGGTCCTGGAGTGGGTGATCATTATACAGTGCTGGGATTGTGGCTGAGCACAGGTCTAAGCAAGGAAGTGTGGGAACAAGTGAAGGGCCAGTAGATAAAAGGGGCTGTGGTAGGTGCAGCTCAAAATGTATAGTCAAACTGCATAGGGCAGATGGGAAGATTCATTTCTCACAGCGACCCATACTCTCATTCTCTTTTCACTTTATGAATACAATTCATAGCTACATTGCTTGCAAAAAGAAGCTTATGGCTTCTTTCTTCCATTGAGGAATCTCTCCCTGTCCCTGTCCCTCCCCTCTCCCTTTTCTTCCCTCTCCCTTTTCCCCTCTCCCTTTTTTCCCCCTTCCTCTCTCCCCCTCTCATTCTCTCCTTTTTTCTCTCCTCTCCTTGCTCCCCAATTCTGTAAGGTAAATCAAGTTACAAGACAAAATGCACAGGGTTGACCAGCAAAGTAGCTCACCCGATTAAAGCCCCTGCTTAGGCAGACGCAGGGACCAGGACCCAGGGTTCAATCCCCAGAGGTGCCTGAGTGCTGTAGCCCCACACCTGGGTGCCGAGATTGGGCATGGTGGCTCATGCCTGTAATCCCAGCACTTCAGAGGATGAAAACAGGAGAATCACTATGAGTCTGATCTACATAGTGAGTCCCTATAGACCTGCAGACCCTGTACTAAATACAAAAAGGAAAAAAAAAAAAAGACAAAATTCACAACCATTCAATAAAGGCAAAAGGATTGTCTTGTACTTCATTCTAGCTGTAGAATTCATTCTAAAAATCTGGAGACGCAGACACTTTTTCCGTAATCAGCTTTGTTTGCCCTCCTTTGCACGCATGTTGTGCTGCAAAGCTCAGGGGAGCTGCTGTCTGGCTCTGACCTACTTTGAAGCCTGTTTCATTTTTGGCTGTGAGCCAGAAAATGTACACTTCCTCAGGACAGTAAGAAATGCCCATCTTTGGGATTAAGCCAAGTGTCCCACTGAGGTACTTAATGGTAAATTGGTCTCAAATAGTCTAAATCCCTTGCCCTGTGTGAAGAGGTTGTTCTTATTGTTTGCTCTAGTGGTGAGTAGCTTCAGGGATCTCTGGGTGAGTTACAAGTTACAACCCACCTTTTGGTCTAGATTACCTTCTTCTATGTCTGTTTCCTTCATGCAACATATCTTTGCTATCCAGCAAGTGAAATTTTGTGAACTTCTCTGGCTGTGTTATCAACATTTCTCTGTGAATTAGTCAGCAGGATGAAGATATTTTCAGAAAATTCAGCCAGCAACTATATTCCCTTCTGAGTATCAATTTATTTCAGACTTCACATGTACTGTCTTTTGACACTAGCAAAGAATGTTTCTCTATATTTAATGTTTCCTTGTTACACTTGACTTTTGCTTATTTGAACACAAATTGAGAAGTTCTAATAGCTTCTTTCCTTTACAAAATTTTATTCTTGTGGAGGGCTGGCCATTAGAATTTTACTATATTGTAATTTACCAACCAAGTGTAGGCATTTTCCCTTGCACTTTGAGTTCAGTGTGTGCTCTCTTTCCTGAGAGAACATACAGCCCTGGGCAACCAGTTTGCAAGATTCAATCTGGTTTCAAAATTTCTCACCTCTTTCTCTCATCCCCTCCATCCTGAACAATGGACTGTAGTACTGAAGAAAGATGGTGTTGGTCTTCTGAGATTAAGTCACAAAAAGTACTATGACTTCTGCCAAGCTTATTTGGAACTTAGTCCCCCGGTGGGATGCCAGCCTGCCACAAGGACACAGTGCAGCATGTAGAGATCCACAGAGTGGCAAACTTTGGACTTCTGTCAAAATCCAGCCCCAGGTCTCTCCTCTCAAATCTACTGTTGGTCTTATCTTCTTTGCCAATACCAATGGATGTCGCATTTTATCAGCATAGGCTTCATCATCTCAAAGGTGGACGCCTCAGCTCTAGACAAACCTTCAGGGGCTACAGAGGCACTCCTAACCTTGGCTCTAACCTCATGACAGACTCGGAGATATACCCACCTGGTTAGGCTGTGCCTGACTTTTGGAGCCACAGTAACTGTAAGACAATAAGTGTTTTCAGCTCTCAGAAATTCTGAACAATAGTGTTTATTCTTTTAAGCCTCTAAGTTTTAGTGTAATTCACTATACAGTAGTAGTATACTAATGCATATGAGATTCTATTCTTAGCTGCAGGTATTTTGTCCCTCAAGTATGTACATTAAGAAAATATGAGCATGAGTTTCACCCCCGACCCTACAAGAAAGTGATACTTCCCCTATTACCATGCTTTTGGTCATTACAGAGTATTCAATATTAGCAGACATTGATTGATACTTGTGTATATGCTTAGTCACTGGACTCTATTCTGAACTGATGTTTTTCCAGAGAAGAAAAAATTCTTCTCTGTTAGTCTTATCCCTTTCACCATTAATCAATGGATATTATATCTTATTGCTACAAATTTCATCATTAGTGGTTGAAGAGAGCAAAATTTCTGTTCTTGAGGTTTAGTTGTACTAGTTTATGGCCTATGACCTTAACAAAGTAAATCTCTATGCCTTACTTTTCTTACCTATTATGTGGAATGATTCCAATCCATTGGGCAATGTAACTGACTACCCTGTGTTTATTTAGCATCTTCCATAAGGTAAGCCTTACACCACAGCTGAACGAGACAGCATGGACAAACCACTGTCCTCTTGGAGTTTACCACTCACATTTACCATCACATTATTTCATTGTTATAGTAAATTCAGGGTGCAAAAAGCTTCTAAAGAGGGGCCACTCAATGCATGTTAAAGTATCTGTCATACTAGCTCTGAACTACCTACTGATGTTCTACAACCCCAATCAATAATACTATAATAATATATCCATTTTATACTTTTCTACAGTCATCAAATGAGACTCTCAAGACCCATTTGCTGTTGATAGCTTTACTACCTAATCTGTCCAACCACTTACTTCTAACTCTGGCTTTGATCATATAACATTTCCCTGCTACACAATCTAAAATTTGTTTTTCTAGGACAGTAACCCCACCTCCAGTGAAATACAAATTTATTAAAGTCTACTCCCTAGGTGGAACCAGTTCTAGGTCATTGCCTCTACCAGAGTGTTTAGAACATAAAAAACTCAATATGTACTTTCAGTGTAGATTAATTTATTTTCAATTTTTTATGCTTATAAATGAAGAACTCAAATCAGAGAGATTAAATGACTAAAGTTACACTTTGAATCTTACAAGAATCAAGTTTAAGTCAGTAATCATATAAAAAGTTTCAGTATACTAGGATTAGACAGGAGATGTATATGGACTACAGGAGCCATCGGTTTTGTGTTTCAGTTCTTATTTTCACAAGTTACAGCAACCATGGCACTAAAAGAGCACTTGAAGAGAGGTCAGAGAAGGACATTTGTCAGTTGATGACCAGGTACACAGCCAGTTCTTTAGGGCTCTTGCTCCAAATGCCAGACTCCTATAGTAAGAGGATTGATCAGAACCAAGGAATTTAAATTTTCTGATGGAAACATTATTGTAATATTATATATTACAAATTAACTGGACACATACTTCCTTGGGAAGTTTACTGTATTAAACCCAAATTTCTTTTTTGCAGCTATTAGAAAATGTGAAAAATGAGACAAGTGTTTCTTAACAGCTTATATCTCATTGTTTTTCTTTTGTTAATTATAGAATTCTAATGATTGGGTTTGTGTAAATGGAAAATATGTCTACTATGTAATAATAATATTACAGTTTTTCTTGCATCCTTCAACTGGCTCCTTTGTTTAGAAAACTGTACTTACTTGCACTTAGTGTTTTTGCTTAAGTGTCAATTTCTCTGTAAAGTCTAATTCTATTAAAATATATTTGCCTGTGGCCATGCCATCTTTAAATTTTCATTAACTCGCATGCACTTCATGTCTCAATGGAAAACCTAAGATGTCTGACATAAGTCGATACATAACAATACTTTTGATTGACAGGAAGGTTTATTATGCATTGATATGACATCATATTTATGTATAACCATGACTTTTTGACTGACAACTAAGCAATGATAGAATTCTGAGTATCTTTTATATACCAGTTTTCATAAGAAAAACTAAAATATCCAGATAAGTGGTTGAATTTTTCAGTTTTCATGGTAGTTTCTTAGCTTTGAGTGTGAAAGATAGGATGAGTTAATCTTTGTTTGTTTGTTTGTTTTACCTTTTTTGGTAGTGAAAGATGACTTTGTCTAGTAGGACATTTCATTTATGATTGTTTTTTTCTTACTTTTTTGTGTTAAGACGGGCAATTTCAATATCAATTTAACTGATGAAAACTAATCATAACTACCATTATTCTACAAAATATTTTCAATATTTTGATGATGATGATGGTATTAGAAAATCTTAATGGGGTTCTGCATTCTGGTTTTGTGATAGGAAGCATGATCCACATCACTATACACCTGTGTCAATTAATTAATATGTCTTTTAGGGCATCTACTACAAAATGGACATTTGACAAATATAAGTTAATGTCTGGATTCAAGAAGCAGTTAGAGAATACCACCAGGCCATACATAAGTAGCTGGTAGACTGTAAGAACCCAGAGAAATAATAAGCCAATAAGGTTTGTGCTGTCAGAAATCTAAGCTAAGTCTGACCTTTATGCTAACGTGCTCACAAAGGTTGCTTATCAGCTTCTTGTCTCAATTTCATTGTACCTATCTGTAGTTCTAGCTAGACTCATTTGCTAGCTCTGTTGTCTGACTTTATATGACAGACTTTGCAGAGAATGCAAGATCCAAACCTAAACTAGAAAAGAAATACTAAAGCCAACACTAAAATGGACATGCAAGAATGAGAGAGAGGGCCAGTGAGACAGCACAGCAGACTAAGCACTAGCTTAGGCAAGTGTGGGGACTGGGCTTTGATCCCCAGCACCATATGCCACAGAAAGTCAGCTACCCAGCCAAAAAAGGTGGTGCATGCCTATAATCCCAGCACTGGGGAGGCTGAAAACAGGAGGATCACTACAAGTCTGAGCTGCATGGTGAGACACTGTGCCAAGAACAAGAAAGAGAGAGAGAGAAAGAGAAAGAGAGAGACAAAGAGAAAGAAAGAAAGAAAGAAAGAAAGAAAGAAAGAAAGAAAGAAAGAAAGAAAGAAAGAAAGAAAGAAAGGAAAGAAAGAAAGAGAAAGATGGAACAGGAGGCAATGAAGGAACAGACACATAGACACATACTGGAAGGAAAGTTTGCATAAATCTGGTTTGTATTACATCATAAACAGTAAAAATTTGTATTATATAATAAAATTTAATTTAATTTCATTGAAAAAGAAGAATTGTGGAACTATGATGATAGAAAACTTGTTCACTTATTCAAATAATATATGATTTTAAAAAGGAATACATGTAGCTTTCAAACAATGGCTTTATTATCAATAATCACCTTGGTAAAGTGACTGGAGTGTCTGTGGCTATGGCCCTGGGTTTGCACTCCAGGCGAGGAAGGCCTATCACCCAGGCTTTCAGAGAAACTGAAAATGTGAACTGCAATTGTGTTCACGTTGCAGTAGTGAGTTGTTTACTAATTGCTATCGGCTCCTTAAATAATGCACTTTTTTTCTGTGATCTTTACACAAAAGATAGCTCAGTGTGTAACTAAACTGTTGAATTAATGATGTGGGACATTGCTTCTGGCTCTAGTCTTAAGAACACCTGAGACCAATCCAAGATTTTTGCAGTAAATGGAGAAAAAGATCAGCTTTTGGTTGTTGTTAGGGTATATAACGATAGAATATATTTTATCTTCTTACAAACATGGCACTTTAACTCACTGAATATTGCAGCTTCACCTATCTTTGATAGCTATAGACTCCTAGGCACTGTACCATTAACTAAAACCAGACACAAGCAAGAAATTTGTGTTCAGTTGGTATTTGTAATGTACACTTTGCTTTGCTTTTGGAAAACACTGGGCCCCTTTGAGCTGTGGTCATAAAAATTTAGTTTTAAGGGTAATTTTGAAAATGACTCAGATCTTTTTTTCCTCAAAAGTAACTAAGCCCTCATACTCGCAGAAAAGACAATGTGAAATCTATCACATTTTATTTCAAGGAAAAATTGGTGCACTCTACAAATAAAAGTTCAGTGTCCAATGATTCTGAAAAGGGGGAGCAAACTATGAAATAAATACCATGAATTTTATTAAATAGTTTTTTTGAGATGTTTTAGCTTCAAAGAGGAGGGTATAGATATTATTTTCACACATGCATAGCTTCCTCTTGCCTTCACATACACACAACCTCCTCTACTGTCAGCACTCCCTATCAGAGTGGATGTGTATTGTAATCAGTGACCCTATGTCGAGACTACTTTATCACCCAAAGCTCATAGTTTAAACTAAGGTTCATTCTTGGCATTTGGACAAATTTATAATGATATGCAGTCACTATCATACCGAAGTGCCTTCAAGGCCCTGAAAACTCCTCTATGTTTTGCCTGTTTATTGCTCCCTTCTCTTCACTCCTGGCAGTCACTGATCTCCTTACAGTCTCTATAGTTTTTCCATTTCTAGAATGCAAGTGCAGTTGGAATCATACCTTATGTAGTCTTATCAGACTGGCTTTTTCTCTTAGTTATATCCACTCATTTTCCCCAAGATTTTTTTCTCAGTGTCTCACTATGTTATCCAGGTCAGTCTTGTGCTCATTCTGTAGCCCAGGCTGCCCTTGATCCTCTTGCCTCAGTCACTGCAGGGCTGGGGCTACAAGTGTGCAGTACCATGCCTGGCATCCTCCAATTCTTTTCATGGCATGAAAGCTCATTTCCTTTTCGCTATGAATAACATTCCATTGCCTGGATGTACTACAGTTCTCTTATCCATTCACATACTGAGGAACCATTGGTTGCTTTCAAGTTTTGACATTTAAGACTTTTATCTATTCATAATAGTACCACAATTTATGTCATTCTGGTCTTATTTTTGTATCTGCATCATCCAAATTAACACGTACATATTCCAACATTTAGGATTAGTTAAGCTAACTTGGCACTTCATTACATACTGCTACCATTTACTGATATAAATTAAACAATGAAAGCAAAATAATAACATTTAGCAAAGTTGAGTTTCTATAGCAAGCACTAAGGAGAGCTCCTAGAAGTGCACTGGAAGAGAGCCTGTTTCACTGCTGGCAGCTCCCAAGGGCAATGGAGACAGGGGTGTGCAGCAGCAACAAGCACAGACTTGCTGCATCCATGAGGCCCCTCTGGCAACTTCTGGATCCTGCTTGACCAGGCTTACTGTGGTTTTATTTTGATTTGGGGAAACTGGTCCAACTATCATGTTCTGAGAGCAAAATCTGGGCATATATATTTGATATTGCTTTCTTTATTTGCGTACTCTGCTGAGCTCTGAAGAGTAAGACAACATCAGTGAAGCTGAACTAACCCTTCACGACACTGAAAGACTCTAGTCTGCAAAGGGGGTCATTTTAAGAAGGAAAGTCAGAAAATGTAGAAGTTAGCGTCAATGAACATAGCTCCCAGAGAATAAAAGGAGAGAGATTGAGAAAGATGGACAGAAACTGAACTCCAGCATTCCCGACCACAAACTGCCCATGCATGCTGGAACTGTGAATGCTTGTGTTTCCATCAAACCTGTAAGATCTTTTCTAAAGCCTATTTAGAAACATTATCTTGAACGAATGCTGAACACAGGGAGGAAAGTGTACAGAAAGAAGGATGTGGCTTCCATAAGATATGACTGGAAGTGATCTAAATCACACACATAATACTGATTTATGAGCCCCACAGTAGGGTGATACAGGGGAAGGGGAATGAAGCTTTTGGAAGCATCATGGCCTTGATTAATCCTAGACATATTCATTCTTTAAATTTCTATCTACAGATTCTTTCCAGACTGCCACACATACCATGAGCTAGCTCCCCTGCTGCCTTTTGAGTGGGGAAGGAAAGCTCCTTGAAGAACAGTGGTAATGTATTCTGCCAACCTCATATTTATCATGATGACTGCTTCAAAGAAAGTTCATGCCTATTTGTTGAAATAAACATGAAGAAAATGGCTATATTCCATTTGCTTTGAATTTATTTTATCTCTCAATCTTAATTAGTACTCTAAAACAAACTCTAGAATGCTTCTGTTCTTCAAAATTTGCCAACGTTTTTCCTACTATACATATGCAAAGAAAGACTACATGCTACTCTTTTCACACATTTACCTCTCTATGCTACTCTTTTCACACATTTACCTCTCTCGATACACCTTCATTAGGCTTACATCAAGAATGCTTCTCTAGGGAAATGCTCTCTTTTTCCAATCTTTCATTGCTGTGTCTTTTCCCCCTAGATTTAATAACTGATTAATTCTGCAGTTTCTATGGAATCCAGTGAAATAAGTTAGTTATTCAGTATCACCGAAACACAATAACCATGTGCACATACATGAAAGAGTACATGTACTTCGAAGTTAATTATTTTTCAACAAAGAAAATTAGGATCACATCAAATGTAAATTCACAGATATTTCCATACATTTTAAAAATGAATGTAAGTCAAACTCAGTTCCTTCTTCCTCCCAAAATGGAAAAAAATTATTTTAAATAATGGAAAAAGTCTATAGCTCCCTAGAGACTGAAATATTATGGTAATCATTTTCACAATTCAAATGAATACCTAATTACTAGACAGCAACAGGAGAGAATCACAATTCACTCAGTAAGCCAAAAAAAAAAAATCAGTAGCAATCAGTATAGGAAAACATACCCTCTTATATCTGAGGTAAATTAATTTTTGTTACTGAAATGTCATTATGTTGTCATATTTCTACTCTTATCACTTATTCAAACATATCCATTTTTCTCCCTAATGCTTCATTGCTAAGATAATTGAACTTTGCAATTTTTATCTCAAGCCTATATTACTTAAAAATCTCTGTGTGCATTATTACAAGGAAAGGGCAAAGGCAGAGATAGGCCTTATTTAGCTCTCATGGTTTATGATTGCACTGAAGCTCACAATTGATTATAGCTCCCTAACCTCTCTTTTCCCACTCATTACCCTCTTCATTTTATGCCAGTATTTCCAGCTATTAGATGATCTTTATTTAGGATGCACAAAAAGGAAAAGACCAAGAAGAATTTGAAAAATAATATATTTTTGTTTTGATGTTTCAATTTAATGGAGGTTTGAAATTGTTGAGCTGTCTCAGGTATACTAAATATTCATTAGGCAGTTTAGCTTTTACTAAATTCTAAATGAAAATGACCCAGTGAAATCAAATTGAAATTTCATAGAGTACTTTTCAAGTATGGTTCTAAAACATACATTAAACAAAATGCATTCATTTGAATGCAAGTCTCTCTCTTTCTTTAGAATATATACACACCCTAGGGTCTATTATGCTTTCAGTTCAATGCCTCCAAAATGTGTGTGGTGTGGATCAAATAAATAGTTCAACAGCTTTCATAAGCAAACAATCTTCTGGTCTGGTATATCTACAAGCCTCTTGTGCTGTTTCTTTATGCTTCCCCACTTACAAAGGTTAATGCAAATTTCATTTGAATTCAAGCAAAGTATTTTGCTTTATTTTCTACATAGACAAATCTGTTCAGAAAGAGCTCATCAGAACTTATCCATGTGAATCCAACAGCCCTTTATGGGCTTGTAGAAACAACAAAATGTGCTCACTCTTAGAAATAAGACTTGCCCTGGCCAGACCTAGAACCATAGTGCTTTAAGAAAAAAAATGTAGAATTGAGCATAAATTAAAAATGTGTCATTTCAAAATGTACCTTGGCTTTGATAATATTTTTTATCAATGTTTATTGTGTTTGGCATTACTGTAAGCACTGTAGCTTTCTTATGCTTACAAGGTCATGGCACACAATTTTGTCTTTTAATTTTCAACCTATTAATGTCTTCAGTTTTAAAATCCATCAATTTAAAAAATCATAGATAGATCCAGGTGTAGAATCCAGTCTTACAACGTTCAATCTTTTATTTTTTTTTTTTAATGTATTTGGTTGTTGCAGGGTCTTGGACTCGTGGTGATCCTCCTGTGTTCAGCCTCCCCCGCTCTGGGATTACAGGTGTGCACCACTATGCCAGGATTCCAAGGCTGGCTCAGCCTCCCTGGGGCGTGGGGTTGGTGTGGCGTACGGTGCCAGAGATTAAACTGTGATCCCTGCGCTTGCCTAAGCCTGCCTAAGCAGGCATGTTAGTCCACTGAGTTATCTTGCTGGCTTCAACAATACTCAATCTTTGATTGAAGTATTAATCTACATAAACTTAGTGGAATTATTTGTGGTTTAGTTGTTGTTGTCTGTTTATTCCTCTCTCTCTCTCTCTTTCTCTCTCTTTCTGTCCTGTTCTTCCATTTGGTTCTTTTGCTTTAATATAAAAACTTTAATTATCATCATAGTTTAGAAGTTAAATTGAGAAAAATATTTTGAAGTTAGTTCAAAGAATTCTCCTATATTCCACACCCAGTTTTTTGGTGGAATCAGGGATTGAACTCAGGCCCTTGTGCTTGCCAGGGAAGCACTTATTCCACTAAGCCATCTCTCCATCCCCAAGTTTTCACTATTATTAATATCTAGTATTAATATGGTACATTTATAATTAATGAACTGATATTGGTATATTATTATTAACTAAATCCTACCCCTTAGAGATATTTTCTAGTTTTTAAACTAACATTTCCTTGACTAGGATTCTGTGGCGGATACCACGTTACATGTAATCAACTTGTCTCTTTTAACCGTGACCCTGAAAGTTTCTGATTTTCCTCATTTTGTTTCACTTTGATGGTTTGGAGGTCTTGGGTATTCTACAGAAAAATCCTCAGATGAGATGTATTTTATTTTTACTAATGCTTGCACTGAGATTATGTATTTTGGAAGGAAGAACACAGATAAAATGTGTTCTTACTGCACCAGATTGATTATCACTGTTGCTCACTTGGTTAAAACGTTTACCAAGTTTCTCCAGTGTAAAACTGCTCTCCCCCTAGCTCTCTTTCCATGCTGTAGTCCAGAAAAAAGCTGGATAGCACAGTGTGCACTGCCTGAATAGGGAATTATACCCTACCTCCTCCCAGGAGAGAAGTTACATATACCATTCAGAATTTTTCTACTTAAGCAATTTGTTTCCTTTCTACTATTTATTCAAGCATTTATTTGTACCTCCAAGACTCATGGATATTTACTTTCTATTTTAGGTTATAATTAATACTACCTTGTTTTGTTTCAAATTGTTCATTTTTAGCCATCAGGAAACCTTTTAGTTCGTTCCTATGTCCATGTGACATACTCCCATCATTGAAGTACTTTAAAAAGCATTTTCTTAAGCTTTGAAGGACAAGGCACTCTAAGCCCATCTTGTATACTTCTTGTTCTTGTCTTAGAATGAGCCAATTCTCCAAGAAGCTCTGGCAGTTTTTATTGGAGAGTGGTATTATAAACCAAGATATGGTAAGTAGGTGTGCTTATTTCTCCAGGGATGTCATTGCTTCTGGCCCTCTCAGCTGGTATAGCAAGAAAATACATGTAGAATTTCTATACACAGCTAGGCTTAATGAGAGGTCACACTGATTCCATACCATTATCCTCAACTGTAATCTGTTTGTACATGGAATATTCAAGCTGTTCTCCCTGTTGTATGTAACCCCTTACTCCCACAGTGAGAAATCTGGCTTCCATCATGCATCTTCCATGGCCTGATTTGCTCAGCTTTCACAGGCCTGTGTAGTAATAGAGTTATCTATCCCTATCTTCCATTGGACCCAACTACATCAAATAGAGTACAACGTACTGATGCACAGATTTTTTTTCTAAAGCCTTCATTCAAAATTACTTAGCTCAGCAATTTCCCCCCATAATCCCTTCAGTAAAGTTGTTTTATGTTTTTATTTCATTTTTGCATTTTAGTACAGGGCCTACAGGGTCTCCCTATGTAGACCAAACTCATACTGATCCTCCTGTGTTCAGCTTCTTAAAAGCTGGGATTACTGGGGAATGCCACCATGCTCAGTCTCAATCAACATCTCAGTGGGTTCCAGGGGCGGAACTGGCCCTGCAAGCTGAGGATTAAACTGAACCTGGCCACTGCATCTGCCTACACAGGTGTTTTAATCCGCTGAGCTATTTGGTCAGCCCTTAGTAAAATTGTTTATTTTTATTTATTTTTTTATTGAAGGGCAAATAGCAATGAGACAGTTTCAAATCAAATTAGTAGAACAGATTCAATAACTAATACATTGCATATTGTTTTCATAGGTTTTTTTTGTTGTACAAGGTGCATACATGATATTGTATTTACAAACACTATTAGAACAGATGCCTCTAATCAGTGAATTAGGAGAATGTAGCTGTATACCTATCTTTTTTTAGAAAGCTGAATTGTAGTACAGTTTCAATAATTAATACTTTTTACATTTTTATCTTCCTAATGTTTATCCCTAGTACAAGAAGCAGACAGGACATCCTGTCCAAACACTGTTAGTGCAAATCTTTCTTCTCACAGAATTATGCAAAAGTACTGCATATTTATCCTAATGTACTGTTTATACAAACTAGAATGGTTCTTACTTTGTATCTCCCCCTTTTTTTTGTTTAGTCCTGTCAGAGATGGGTATTCTATTGTCATTCAATTATTATAGGTGCTTGAATGCAGTGAAACAATCCAACACAGTCCAGCAGTCCACAATAGTAGTGGGTTAGAAGAAGTTGTTCACTAGAGCCATTTACAGCTCAGCTTACTAGTATGGCCTTATTTTATATACCTTGTTTTTATACTTTTCTCTGAATGCTTAAGACCAAGATAGAGCAAGGCCTGTATGACAAACATGTAACTGTTGTATCTGATGAGGCCAATCAAGTCATCTCAGGGTTTATCCTGTAACCCTGTACCTCATTTTGTAGATCCTTTGTCAATGTCAGCCAGTAAAGTTGTTTTAAACATTAATCAAAAAGCATATTTTGGGTTGGGGAGATAGCTCAGTGGCATAAGTACCTGCCTGGCAAGCACAAGGTCCTGTGTTACATGCCTGGTACTGCATGCAGGGCCAGTCCCAGAACCCTGGGTGCGCTGTGGCACACACCTGTAATCCCAGTGCTGGGAAGGCTGACAGGAAGATCACTTGGAGTCTGAGCTGCATAGCAAGATCCTCTATCTAAAAAAAGTACAATTTGTCACATTCTGTATTCTATTCTGGGATCTCACAATCTCCTGAGTGGTTTTTTAAAGTGTGTATACATTAAGGGTTACTCTTTGTTCTTTGAAGTTCTACAGCTTTTGACAAAAGCATTATGTCATGTATTTGCCGTTATTTTTCATAGTAGTTTCATAGCCCTGTGCATCACCTATTCAGTCTTCCTCTCCCTCATCTCTTGACAACCACTGATCCTTTATCTCTCTCTATATATATATATAGTTTTGTCTTTTGTAGGATGCATCTACATGGAATAATAGAGTTCACGGCCATTTTAGACTGATTTCTTTCATGTAACAATGTATATTTAATAGTCATCCACCTTGTACGATACCAAAACATTATGAAAACAGTTTGCAATGTATTAATTTATCGAATCTGTCCTGTTACTTTGTCTTGAAACTGTCTCACTGGTATTTATACTTCAATAAAATAAAATTAATAAAACAAGAAAAAAATAGTCATCCATACATTGTAATGGTTTAGTAGCTCATTTCTTGTAATCATGTAATAATAATCCATAGTATGTATTACTACAGTTTGGATATTATTTCAGCTATTGAAAGACTTCTAGCTTGCTTTTAGTTTTTGGTGGTTGTAAGTAAAGATGCTATAATCATCCATTCAAAGAGATTATTGTGGGGGGAAGGCATAAGTTTTTAAATGTAAAAACTATTAAACTTTTAAATAAACTTTCCCGACTGTCTTCTGAACTGTTTAAAACACTTTGAATTTCTACCAGTAAAGAATAAGAGTCCCTGTTGCTCATCCTTTGTAGGAATTATGCTTGTGAGGTCTTTCTTGTTATTGTTTCCTATTCTCCTAAGTGAACAGAAATATCTTTGTGTAGTATTAATTGGTCGTCCATGATCTACAGATGATGTGGAACATCTTTACATATTTTTCTTTGGAAAGGTGTCTGCTCAGGAATCTTTTGTCCATTTTTAAAGTTCAGCTATGTTCTTACTATTGAGTTATAAGAATTATTTTTATATTTTGGATATAATTTTCATATAAGAGACATTTTGCAAACATACTCTCTCTCTCTCTGAGTTGTCTTTTCCTTCTGTTGACATTGTCATTTGTAGAGTGCAAGTTTCAAATTACTTACCAGTGTTTTATTACATGGTTCATGCTATTGATGTTATAGTTAAAAATTCATCACCAATCTAAGGTCAATATTTTCTCTTATAATTTCTTCAAGAAATTTCATCATTTTATATATAAGTCTATGACTCAGTCTGACTTAATTTGGTGAAAAATCTAAAGTTTGTGCTACATTTAATTTCTTACACATGAATGAAATCCATTATTCTGTCATTGTTTGGTAAATAGTTTCCTTTGTCTGAATTACTAACTTTCTGTGGTAAGGAGAAAAAAATGGTACCCCAAAGAGATTTGCAACAAACGGGAACCAAAATTGTACATAGAATTAAGAAGTCTTCTCAGCTGATTTGGAGACAGAAACATCCCTCTGGATTTTCCAGGGGACTCAATGTCACCACAAAACTCGAAACTCTGAAAAGTGAAAGAGGAAGCAGAAGAGTCAGAGTCAAGCAGAAGCACCAATGAACGCAGCTCCAGGAACTCTACTGGGAGAGTCAGTGAGGGCTGAGTGTGGAGGAGCAGAGCCCCAGGCCTGCACGCGTGGCCCTAGAGGCTGACACCGGTGAGGACACATCTCCTGGAGTGTCCTGGCAGGAGCACAGGATGGGATGATGGCCTCGTGTTAGCCCTGTCATACCATGCCAGAATGTATGAAACGCACCTCTCTAAATTGATAAGTTTTTGTTTTGCGAGTCACTAAGTCTAGGATTGTTTATTAGGAGCAGTAACTAACACAATTGCTTTTATTTCTTTGTTAAAGACAAGTTGATCATATTTCTGTGGTCTATTTTTAAGCTCTCCATTGCACATATCTAATATTTCATCAATAATAGCTTGATTACTGTAAAACTAAGTGTTGAAATTGGATAGTATTCTTTATTTGTGTGTGTGTGTGTGTGTTGTTATTTTAGGTCTTTTTGTCTTTTTATATTAACTCTGGAATAAGTTTCTTAACAGCTATGAAATGCTTCCTGATTAGAAATATGTTTAATCTATACAATAAGTTAGAAAAACAATACTGACTCTTCCACCCATAAAACTTGGTCTTTCCATTTCCCCTAATGTTTATATCTTTTATTTCTTATTCTTGTGTAATTTAACCAGCTACATAGTCCAGTAGAAAATTGAATAAGAGTGTCATCAGACAGGATCCCCCTGTCTCTTTCCAATTCTTAGAAATAAAATATTAACCATCTGTAAATATAGTTTTGACTGTAGGTTTTTTAAATAAATGTTCTTTAGCTAGAAAACGTCTCCGCTGATTTGCTGGAAAATTTTAGCATGCAAGGTGTAGGATTAGGTTAAATGCTTCTGCATTAATGAGTATAATTATGTGGGGTTTTGTCAATAGTCTTGATATGGTGAAGTACATTGATTGATTTTCAAATCTTCAACCAGCTTTTCATACAAAGTACAAATTCCTTTGTGACATGCTTCATAAATTTTTATACATGTTGAAATTAATTTCTTAATATTGTATTGAAGACTTTTGCATCTATGTTAACTTGAGATATTGGTCTTTAGTTGTTTTTTTTTTTTTTTTTTTCTGGTAATGTTCCACTGGTTTTGGTACTAGGTTCATTCTGGCTTCATGTACTGAGTTTAGAAATATCTCCTCTACTTTTAGTTCTAGGAGAGATTTGGAGAACTGGAATAGTATCACTATTAGATATTTGGTTAGAATATACCAATGAAGCCGTCTAGGCCTGGCCTGCCTGCCTACCCTCACCCTTGTCTCCCTCCCTACCTCGCTTCCTTCCTTCCTGCCTGCCTGCCTTCCTCCTTCCTTCCCTCCATTCGTCCCTCTATTTTTTCTTTCCTTCCTTCCTTCCTTCTTCCCTTCCTTCCTTCCTTCTCTTTCTCTTTCCTTCTTAAGATTATTGGTTCAATTTTTAAAATAGACATAGGCCTTTTTAGATAATGTGTTTCTCCTTGTATAAATATGAATAATTTGTATCTTTCAACAAACTAATATACTTTATTTAAATTATCATCAAATTTTTGGACACAAAATTGTAGTCTATTTTTATTATCCTTTGATATCCATCTGGCATTTATAATTTACATCAACTCACCTTTTTCACAGCTTGTTTTAGAGGTCTGTAAATGTATAGGTTTTGCAAAAGAAAGAGCTTTTGCTTTCACTGCTATTCTCTGTTGTTTTCCTCTTTTGAATTTTATTGATTTCTTCTCTAATTTTATTACTTCTTTTCATATGTTTGCTTCGGGCTCAAATTTCTCTTATTTCCCAAGGTAGTAGATTTGTAGCTTTTAAAAAATCAAAACATAAAAATATTTTTATATTGAATCATGTGACAGGTGTTAATAGGTGTAGCCTCCTGAACAATTCAAGAACTTAGAACTTTACACTTCTTACAGTAAATACCATTACTGTGATTTTTAACTCTGTCTTATTATTTCTATACTTATTTGGTTTTACATTGTCTTTATTGATTTACTTACACATTTATCATTTTCATTACTTTTCCTTCATATTCTCCTTTCTTATTTTTTAATTAAAAAGAAATTAAAAAAAAATAAATTATAGGGGGACAGGGAGATAGCAAGCACAAGGGCCTGAGTTCAATCCCTGGTTCTACAAGCAAAAAAAAAAAAAAAAAAAAAAATCAATTAATTAATTAATTGTAGTACTAGGGATTTAACCCAGACTTCACACTGACCTACCTCCCAGCTCTTTTTTTACTGGGAGGTCTTTTACTTTTGGTATCAGGAATCAAATCTGGGACCTTGTGCTTACCAGGCAGGTACTTAGGCTGCTCTTTTTTTAAAAAAAATTAAGATAGGGTTTTGCTAATTTGTCTAGATTAGGCTCAAATTTATGAAATTTATGATACTCCTTTCTCAACCTCCCAGTTTATTTTTTTCTTAAAATAATTTTTTAATTTATTTATTTGGTACAGGGTCTCTCTACACAGCTCAGATCATAGTGATACTCCTGTCTCAGCCTCCCCAGTGCTGGGATTACAGACATGCGCCACAGTGCCAGGTTTCAGTGGCTGGCAAGGCACACTTGGGGATCCAGGGATGGAACCTGTGTTCATGCACTTGCCAGGCACGTGCTTAGATTGCTGAGCTATCTCCAAGCCCTAAGTATTTTTTATTAGTACATGTTTGCAGTACATAATAGTTACATTTATTGCAGAGAGTTTGTGCATATGTACAACACATCTCAGTTCTTCTCTTAGTCTTCTCCTCCTCCCAGACCTCGCCACCCCCACCAGTGCTGTACTTCTTCTCTAGCTTTTGTTTTTGTTTTTCTCTTTATTGGGTTTCTTGTGTAAGGCAAGCCATATTTAAGCATTTATGATGGTTTTATTCCACATACATTATGGTCTAAAAGTGTATCTATTCCTTCTTTTTTCTACTGAGCTTTTGTTTTTTAGCTTAAAGCCACGTTTTTCAGAGTTTTACTTGCTGAAATTCTGTTGGTTGAGAAATCTATCCCTTTTTTCTGACAAATATCTTCATTTTACTGTTAGTTTATTTATTTCATTAATAGTGATTGAACCCAGGGAATTCTGAGCTATATCCTCAGAACATTTTCTTTTCTAAAGTTTGAAACAAGATCTTGGCAGGTTGTCCTGGTTCAGCCTCATGTATAGCTGGGAGCAGAGGTGTGCACCACCAAGCATGGTGCATGCATGATTCCTACTCATTCTTGAGTAATGATTTGCTGCCTTGGACAGGTCTTACTTCATTCTATTGAAAGCATTCTGCTGCCTTCTGCCTTCCATTGCTTGCTGGGAAGGAGTCAGCCTGATTCAGTGTAAGCAAAGTGTGGTCTGCTAACTCTGGGTCATTACGTTTTTGGAAGTAAAATTTTATTGGAATGCATGCATCTTAATCATTTGCATATTTTCCATAGCTGCTTTTACTATAGTGACAGAGTTAAGTGTTTATTATAGAGATCACACATATTCTACAAACCTAAGTGATTTATAACCTGGCTCTTTGCAGTAGTGCTCACTGATTCCTGGACTATTACTGCTTAGAGTAACTAAAATACCTCTGAAAATTATGGCTTCATAATTTCAACATTATTTGTCTAAATATGGACTTTTAAAATGTTTGTGTTTTGTCTGGCTTCTTGGAGATATTAAATATTGTTTGTAATAGGATCTGGAAAGCTTTCATATGGTAGCTCTTTCTGTCCATCCTCATTTTTCCTATTTATATGGCAAATTATCTTCTCTGTGTCCATAACAGCACTTTTGTAAATTTCCCATTCTTTTATTGATTCACTTTTTATTCTGGATTACTCAAATCTATCTTCTAGTTCACTACTTATGCCTCAAATTTAACCTACTGTATAGTTAGTATAATACAACAAATTCCTACAATAATTATTGTAACTTTTATTTCATTTCATTTATAATTGCTTTATTTATACTATTATTAAAAATGCTTTCTCCTCTTTTACATTTTATTCTCTTACACCTTTTCAAGCTTTTCTCCTATTTCTTAAGTATATTAAACATAGTTTTCTTACAATCTGTAAATGATAATTCAAGTATCTACATTATGATATATACTGTTTCTTCTTCATATAGAACATTATTGATCAGAGCTCTTGAACCCAGTGATGGAGCTGACCTTTTCCAAAGATCGTCTACAATTCCTCCAGTCAGGTGTTTAGGAGTATAACTACCCAGGACCACCTGAATCCATAATGCTACCCATTTTAGTATTTTTTTTGGAACCTAGCCAATTTAAATTGACTTTAAGCCTGGTTATCATTTATTTAGTAGTATTTATTTATTTAGGAACCAGGGATTGAACTCAGGCCCTTGAGCTTGCCAGGGAAGCACTTATTCTACTGAGCCATGTTCCCAGCCCCTAACAGTTTTTATTTAAAAAAAATTTTTATACATTTATTGATTTTGGGGTTTAGGGACAGGGTTCTCTATGTAGGTCAGGTTGGCCTGGAATTCTCTGTGGAGCCCAGGCTGGCTCTGAACCTGTGGTCATCCTCCTAGTAGAAGGCAGGCATTTTTCCTTTTGTTGCAGGTCATACAGGCAGGGGTGTGGGGGAAAGGGAAGGGGGAATCTGGTTTGTTTCTGACTCCTAACTCCTTCACACAGTGACATGTCTGGGATCCTGGCTGTGCTATCTTTGAATTTGTCCTTGTGGCTGTGTTGTCAATGCACTCAAAGAAGCAAAGAGGAATTGTTTAGCACTTTTATTTTATTTTCAGCACAAATAAAACCTAAATCCCTTCATTTTTTATGAACACGGTTTAAGTGACTTGACTGAAGTTACACAGTTCTGATTGTTCAGAACAAAAAGTTACTATCTTACTTGCAGTTGAATAAATTTTCTTTGAAGAATGTGTTTTAAAGAAAAATTTTAGAAACTCTTTTTAAAATAATTTAGAATTACAAAAATTATAATGAGTGAGATAAATGTAAATATCTATCAGTATTCTAAGGGATAGCTTGGTTATTCAATAGCTTGTCAAATAAGGAGCATTTCAAGACAAGAAGACTGTCATTTGATTAAAGATTTTAATCAGATTCGAGGTCATTTCTCCCTCAAATCAGGGTTCTTCAGACCAATGTCTTTGTTTCACTTGAAATTTTCCCAACTGCCCTATTTCCTAAACACTAGGGGAATCACCGGCTGCTATCCTGGCACCTAAATCCAAATCTCTGGCATTATCTTTACTTTCAAATCTCTCTTCTTCCACATATACTCATTTATCAGCTTTAGCAGCTTCCATTGCTGTCAGCCCTTTGTTGAAACTGGAACCTTCCTGGTTAGAATATTGTCAGTTTCATGCTAGGTCTTCAGTGTCTGCCTATGTTTTTCATTCTGTATAAAATGCACATATACAAACGACACATGCCCTATATGCACAATTAGTCTGTATATGTTTTATTCATGCATCCTTAATGGGAACACTTAAAGAAAATCTCCATAATGATTCCACTTGAATGAGAATATTCTAAAATTCTTCTCTTCACTTCTCTCCTTTTTTTCTGCCCACCATTCCATGGCAAAAACAGAGAAATTCAAGCAAAAGAATGTTCTTCACTTCCCCAGCATGGTAGAAGATTGAACACAGTTTTCTTAGATTCTTTTGTTTAAATTGTTCCTTATTTTACTTTTCAGCAATAATTTTCTAAATGTTAGCATGAAACATTCCAGAATCTGTGGTCCCTGCTTAGCTGCTTTCTATAATTAGCTAATGTTATCCACATTGTACTTTCTATATCTCCTCTAAACTCGTGAGGTTTTCAATTCTTAATCTTCATTTTATAGCCTCCTAAACCTTAATGGTGACTACCAGTGGTTGTCTCCATTTTAACTGTATCTGTTTTCAAACATCTGAGTCAAAAAATCATATGAAATGAATCTCAGACAGACATAGCAATAGAAAACAGCAAAATTCAGTTGCGATTTGAGATAGAGACAGAGAGTTCAACACTTTGGAGTTACAGAATAAAAAACAATTATAGAGACAACTATGAAGAGTTGACAGTGAAGAAATAATGAGAAAAACACAAATTTTCATGTCTAAGAGACACAACAAACCATAAAAAGATTAAGTAAAAAATTACTTTTATACCTATTACAATGAAACTAAGGAAAATCACCAACAAAGAGAAAGTTAAAAGGTAGTCAGAGAGAAAAGAGTGTCTAATGAACGATTATCAGATACTGTAGCCGGCTTTTTAATGAGACAGTGGAATATTTTCAGGGTGCTGAAAGACAATAATAGCCAACTTTGGACTGTAGACTTTGTACAACTCTTTCAAAAACAAGGAGAAAATAAAGGCAAAAACACTTGTTCTATAAACAAACTCTCAACAACGTATACTTCTGCTTTTTGAAGTTCGGACAATACAAAATTTTTAAAACATCAGTGATACAAATGATAAATATATGGGTAAATTTGAACAAACTTCAGGTTTGTGAGACAATAAGATTATGTTAGTTCTAGTGCTTCTATAGCAGATTGCCACAAATTTAATGGATTATAGAACATAAATCTGTTATCAGGCAGTTTGCCAGGTTTGAAGTGTGATTGATGCAGGTCTCACTGTGCTGAAGCCTCAGTGTAGCAGCACTGTGCTCTACAGTCACATCTCCCTCCCATTCCATAGCCAGGAGAAGTCATTGGCTCTTAAGAATTTCCTTATTTAGTTAAGTCCACTTAGGTGAAACAAAATGATCTCTTCATTTTAAGGTCCTTAATCTCCTCTTATCTACAATTCACCTCCCCCTTTTTGTCATATGTTGTGGGAACTAGGACATTGTCATTTAAAGCAGGGGCATTAAACATGATCTTTCATTCATGATGATAGGATTCAGTGATTTTTGAACTTTACCATGGTACAAAAGCAATGCATTCAGTAGAATCTGTGCCTTGAACGATGAATTTTTATCTTTTCCTAGAGTGGTGATTACCAACTGGTGGCCAACCGACTCAATTGAACCGGCATGATGCCAGGTGCAGGAGGCCGACCTGGGTATTATTGTTGACAGCGTAAGAGGCAGAACTGGAGAAGAAGAGGTGGAAATGATGTGAGCTGTTGCTTCTTCTGGCTTTACAATGTGAATGCAGCATTAGAGGAGCTGGGGACATTGCTGTTGCTGAGAATGGCTGCATACTTTCCAGGGGAGCTCTGGTCTTTACTCTGAGAGTTGCTTCCTGGCTCCAGTGAAGATTCCTCAGCCCACTGGCACAGATTCTTCATCCCAAGAGCACAGACTTTCTAACTTTCACAGCTGATCTTTGCAGCACAGATCCGTGAAGCAGGCCTGTGTGAGACGTTATCATGGGCTCTAGGCCTCCAGCTGGACTCAGGGACATTATCATGGGCTCTAGGTTTACAGCTGGATTCATGCATGACATTGAGTGGGATTAGGCTGAATTCTTTGGGTCTCTAGTGTGTGGACAGATCCCACACTCTTTTGTATTTGACTCTTTAGGTGACTACCATAAAATGATCCTATAAATTATGTGTGCTGTATTAAATTGTTTTCCTTGTAAACCTTGACTACAACACTAGGGTAGTGTTATGTGGTACAATACTCTTGTGGTCCTGGGCAGCGTCACTGAGCTTCAGCTACCAAGAAACCACACATTCTAGAGAGAATCTAGTGTTTCATGTTGCTAAATGTGTTTTACTTTCAGTTTGTGTTGAGTTTATCAAGAAATCTTTTTGTAAGTGCAAGAGAATCTTTACCTACTACACACAACATTAATTTTTGCTGTTCATATTTTTCTAAACAATGTTCAATAATACTTTATTAAAAAGCAATAATCATAAACAAGTAAGAAGCTTTAATATTAAAAGGATATCAGTTCTCCTTAAGTTTTTCTATTGTTTCAAAACAACTCCACTAAAAAAATCTCATTTTTAAAAATAAAATTTATGAAGCAGATTGTGACCTTTGTATGAAAGAGTTAGGGTCCAAGAAAAGCCACAACTTTCTTGACAAAATAGAATGTAGTAGGGAGGTTTTTCCTACTCATGACTAAATTCATTCTAATGTTACAGTAATTAGAACCATGTGGAACTGATGCTGGGGTAGATCCCTGGAAAAAATAGAAAACTCAGGTGTATTCCCACACATATCTGGAAATTTGATGTGTGACCATATAGCAGTAGAGAACGATGGAGAAAAAATGGGATTTATCCAACATAGAGAGCTAGGATTGTTGTTTATTTGTGCACAGGCAACGAATTCCATTTTCCCCTTATTGTCAAATAAACAGATAAACAGACATCATTAGGTGATGATGTCACACAAAAAAATTAATTCCTAGGTTTGATTAGCTTACCATACTGTTTCCCTTAATTTCCCTCAAGTCAATGGGCTAATTCTGTACACAGCATATTCCTTTTTGTTGTCACATTCCAATGCAGACTTGTTGGGAAACAGCCCATCAATGCTCTGGTCTTTGCTGCTGCTCACAGATCCCGTAGTTCTCCCAGCATCATAGCCTCTTATTCTTCTGCATTTTGGAACCCAAGTGATAATTAAATGTCATGTAGGAGATCTGAGGAGCCAAAACACATTCCTAGGGCTTCACAAAATGGAAAGACTGGCTGGAAATGTGGGAGGTTTATAGGTTTTTTTTTTTTTGGCATACCAACAAAAAAATAAATTGTATGTTTTGCAAGTGGATTTAATAATTAAAATGTGAACAATAATAATAAAATTTAGAGAAAATATAAAGTATTTTAAAAACTCATAGAGTGAGTAAAATTTTCTTAAGACAAGTAAGTACCTGCTATAAAGGAAAATTGATACATAAAATTAAAAACTTCTGCCAAAAATAGTAATAAAAAATAGAGAGACAAAAACAAAAATGTAATCTTTCTTGAAAGCAAGCAGCACCTTCAGTCGTATGTTCAATCTTACCTAATGATGTCTGTTTATCTGTTTATTTAACAATAAAGATACATAATACGTCAACCATTGCTAATCAGCTATTCTTGTTTTGAAAATCTGTAACATATGTACTGCTGTATGCTACCCTGTTTCTGTCTTTGTTTCTGATTTTTGTTCTTGCTTTTGTTTTTACTCTTCAAAATAAAATAAAATTATAATAAAAAGAAAGATATCATAAACAAATCTACATAAAAGCGACCTACAAACCAGAACTTATTTACTATACATTAGAGTACAGAGGCTTAGTTTCTAGATTATATAAACAAGGGCTAAATGTTCTTGAGAAAAACAAATGGAAAATTCAGTAGTAAAGCAAAAGGACAACAAATGTAGATCATCTCTTCAAGTAAGATGAAAAACATGTAGCTAATGAACATTAAAAATACTGGACCCCCTTGATAGTTATGAAAATGCAAATGTCTTTCCAATGTGGCTGTCACACCCAGAAGATTGGCATAAATGGAAAAGTCTGACAATGATAATAACAAGCAAAAGTGAAAGGAGCTGTTTATGATGCTGGTGGGTGTATACACTGACTGCTTTAGAAAACAATATAGTTGTCAATGATACCTGAAAATTAACTCAGGAAACACTCATGGATTAAAGTCTCTCATGTCAATCTGGGACATGTTCAAGAATGTTTGTAGTAGAGCTAATTGAACTAGTAGAGGGAAAACAGAACAGTAAATAACCTGAAGATCTATTTGTAGGACATGGATAAATAAAGTAGGGTACAGTCATAGGATTCACCATAATAAAAATGAACTCTTAAGGGCTGGAGAGACAGCTCAGTGTCATCAGGGCCTGCCTGGCAAGTGCAAGGTCCTGAGTTTGGTCCCCAATACCAAAAAAAAAAAAAAAAAAAAAAAAGAACCACAAGAATACACAGAGAACATGGATTAATCCCAGAAACAAGGAAGTTAAGCAAAGCAAGGAGAAGAGAAACAGAAAAATTAAAACTGTTCTGCAATTAGCTTGATGAAAATTAAATCTATGGAATCAGTAGGGGACAAAAAAGCTTTGACGCTGTTGGTAATGATCTATGTCATTTTATTTTTCTTTAAAATTTACTTTATCTTTGTATTATATAAAATGTTTAAGAATAAAATATGAGAACATGAGAGTACTTATTCAATAACTTTCTCTGGTAAATTGAAAATATTTTTTAAAAACATAATGTACTGCCTTACACAAAATAAATATAAAACATATGCTAGCAATGTTTTTTGTTTCTATTATCTCTTCCCTAAATTTTCATTTACTCTGATTTGTGCTGCATTCCTGTTATTTTCCCATTTATCTTCTTTCCCTTGGCTGTGTCCTTCCTTCCTGCCCCCACAAGGTAGTATATTTGTACACAGTTCTGAGGTGACCTTAGGATATCTCAGGACCACAAATCCTGAGGGGGGAAAATTAGCTTCAGAAGAAATTTCACCAGGTTTCCTCCACAGGAAGAGATACTGCTACAAAACTATCACCTGAAAATAATGATTTGTATTATAGTAACTGGACTCCAGGCTACAAAGTTGGATAGAAGTATTTATTTAAAGTATGAGATTGCTAGTATAGAGAAAATCAGAAAGCCAAGATGATAGATTGTATTGTGTGCTAAAATAAATGTCTTATGATTATGTTAATAAAATACTATGTAGAAATTTGTGTATTCTGCATTTGAGATCTCTCTGAATATGAGAAAGACAAGAAAGTAATATTTTACCCTAGGGAGAGAGAGAGAGAGAGAGAGACAGAGAGAGAGAAGCCAAGAGACAGAGAGACAGAGAAAGAACTCAGTAAGGAAGTGGTAGCAGATCTAGCATTTTAAGCTACACAAAAGACTGCTTCTTAGTTCTTTCAGTTGGGAATGAGAACAGAAAAACTACTTTCAGAGTTAAGATGTCACTAAGGCACCAAAGCCACGTAATAGGACATATCAGTCAAAGAAACAAAGCAATTAGGATAGTTCATATTGTATCATATCATATTTGCAGACAAATATACATACACATATCTATATATGTTTAAGAGCCATTCATCATGGAGATGTGACACTATAAAATTGTAGAAGCCGATTGGGTACTCTGTTGCTTTTATGACATGCTTGTAAGAGCTTTTCCTCTGCCCTCTATATAGATTCACTGAAATAAACGGGCAGTAGGCCAATCAATAGAAGCAGGGCAACAAACTTACTTGATAAAGTTTTAAGTGACATAAGAATCCTCATGCTGAAGACCCAAGACAGAGTGCAGGACAAACTATCTATTTTTATGTTAGGTTCCATAAAACAGAGGCAGCTCTGAAGAAATATAATTTCAGCTCATGGGAATGGACCGACTGGGGAAAGCCAACAAGGTTTGTCTGTTCAGACTCTGCAGGGCGTGACCTCTCTGGGATGAAGGCTTTCTAGGCTGCCTACCTGCCTTCCTTCTCTTTCCTTTCTTTCTTCCTTTTTTCCTTTCTCGCTCATTCCCTCCCTCTCTCCTTTCTTTCATTCTTTATTCTTTTCCTTTCTTCCATTCTTTTCTTTTCTTTTTTCTTTTGCAGTACTGGAAATTGAACCCTGGGTCTCACCTATGCCACGCAAGTGCTCTGTCACTCAGCTACACCTCCAGTCCTTTTTTTTTTTTTTTTTTTTTTTTGTTAAGCCGGGTTCTCACTATGTTGTCCAGTCTAATCTCAAATATGGGACCCTCTTGCCTCAACCCCACAAGATCTTGGATCATAACTATGCACCACTACATTTCACTAATATCTTTTCTTTATGGTCCCTGTTATGCAGACAGGTAGGGTAAAGTTACAGTTTTGGGGTTTTTTTGGTATCTTATAGCTTGGTTTGTAGAAAAGATATTGTTCTGGTTTCTATAATTCATTGAGGAGAAGAGGAATTCTCATTGTTATAGCTTGCCTCGAGAGAAGTGTGTTGAAAGATACAATAGCAGGATACAGACAGAGAAAAAGTAGCTTCTGAGACCTGCAGTTTGGATCTCATTTTCTAGGTCCCAATATACTAAAGCTTTGGATCTTCGGGGAAGGGAAAGTGAAAAGGGAAGTACAGTAGGGGAAAACAAGGAAGAACTAGACCTACAGGCATGAGCTGGCAATTCTTGTTGCTCTTACACTGATTCTCTCAGAGTCCATACAGAATGTTGAGATTCATTGACATGGCCCACAAGGAGGAGAAACTGAAGGAGGATTGTGGGGAAGATAGAGCAGCTGCATGCCTTGCTACTGCTCCATGATAATGAAAATGCATATGAACTCTCAAAACATGGATGCTTCTTGCTTCTGTCCTCCAGTATTTACATGAGGACCTGGTATCATACTGGAGATGCAGTTTTGAAATACAGTTCAGTCCAGCCATACTTACACATTACAAAGCCACCACAGTCCACCATTTGTCACCTTAGCAACCAAGCATGTCATCTTAACCTACTTAAATTCATCATGAATACAATAATGGAGTTATGTCTAACATGATACACATGTTCCACATACAACTAGAATAAGCTGATTCTTTACCCAGAAGATAATACAAAGTTCAAGCTGTTTATCTATGGATAATACTCATTTTTTTGTGATTGTTCATTTGTTTAGTCCAAGTTTTGGGAAACTATGTTTTATAAACTGAGCTTATTTCTTATCCTGTTTTTATATAGCCTATCAGTTGAATTTCATTTTAAAAAAGTTTCATAGTAATACACGTGAATGAAATAGAAAAATAACATTTCATTGTCACAAAAGGAAAAGAATGTAGAAGAGAGACTATAAAGCCAAAGGAGAAGAAAAAGGGAAAAAAGAGAAGGAGAAAGAAGAAGAAGAGGAGGAGGAGGGGGAGGAAGAGAAGCTGCTATAGTCCTGCTTGAATTATGATTAAGTGATTATTAAAATGAATTTTTAAAAATTCTTACTAATCCTTTAGCAAAAAAAATGAGTGATTGTAGTTTTCCATTTCATTTATCACTGTATACAGAAATTTCTATATGAGATCTACATTCCAGACACATTCCTCTTTATTTTTATTGTGTTGTATCTATTCACTGAAGAATCAGCTATCCTCATCTTTCACTTTGTCTGTTTATTCACCATCATGCAAGTTCATCTGACTAGGTGGCAGTCTCAACTTCCTATTTATGAAATAATCACTGTGTCCTCAAGTGGAAGATTTCTTTGGAAACAAGATGTGCAAAGTCTAAAATAGAAATAGGAAGCAAGATGAAATAAATCATTTTCATTTGTATCTCTTGATTGCTGGTCCTCAGCATTGCGGCTATCACAGACACAGGACCATATGTTAGATATTTTACCATATCCTGAAGGATGTTGTCTCGCAAGATGTTGCCACCCAGATGACACCATAACTTAGTCTTCAAAAGGCCATTCCACCCTTCTATCAAACAAGCTTGATAGGAGTATAGTAACACCACTAAGATCCAACAGCATGATTGCATTGATGCATTTCATTTGCATGATATTACTTCTTTAGTCAGCAAAGATACTGGGAGAGTCTGTGCTTGTGCTTCTGGATAAGGTTAATGTTTAAATCAGTACAGAGTAAAACAGACTACCCTTTCCAAGGTGTGTGGGTCCTGGCTTTTCATTAAAGGAATTAACAGAACCAAGAAGCTGAGGAAGAGACACATTCCTCTTTCTGTTGGACTCTCTGTTGGACATGAGCCTTCTGCCTTTGGATTTTCATTCTTACTAGAGATATATCACCAATACTCTTGGGTCTCTAGTTTGCAGACTGAAGGTTTTGGCATTTCTCCCCTCCACAATTATGTGAGCCAAGTCCTAGTAATGTACTTAGGAATTCTTTTGTATGGAGAAAAGAATTACATTTTAGCCAGGTATGATGACACATATATGTAACTCACACACTCTAGTAAGTTGAGAGATGAGGAGCACAAATTTGAGTCCATCATGGGCAATTTGACAATTTAGAAAGATCCTGTATCACTGAGTTCATACCTGTAATCCAAGCATTCCAAAGGCTGAGACAGGAGTATCACCAAGAGCTGGAGGTCAATCTAAATGATATAGCAATTTCAGGGACAACCTAAACTACCTAGTAAGGCACTATCTCAAGAAACAGCAAATAAACAAACAAAAAACAACCAACCAAACAAAAACATTTACAAAGGGCCTATGATATGACCTAGTGTAGGACCCTGGATCCAATCTCCAGTAGGGGGGAAAGCATGTTATATTCTAAAAGTGAGAAAAGGGTTTTATGTAAAAAATGAAGTGCATAGAACCATTGAAAAGTATTGGTCTAATTACATAGGCAAATAGTTTGAGTTGTTTTCTCACTGCCAGATGACAGTAATAAGCCTCTACATCCAAAGGTATTGTGAAGATTAAACAATAAATGTATTTAGAACAATGATTAATGTAACAGTGCTGCTTGTTTTTGTTGTTGGCAAAGAATCAGTAACTAAGCCTTATTGTTTCCTGGGAGGAAGAAGCCCTGGCAGAAAAGAAAAAGAGAAGCAACAGGAGAAGGGAAGGGGGAACCAGAGGAAAAAGAAAAAGCTGTAGAAGAGAAGAAGCATGAAATTTAGCAAATAATCATACCACAAAACAAGAGCAGAGATGTATTGGCTAGCTATTTCAAGCATTATTGAGAAGCCAAACAAACCTATGTACTCTCCTTTGTTGGCATTCAAAAGGCTTTAGTCTAGAGCCAGGCCCTTAGGAACTTATTTTTCTCTGTTAACTTGCACATGTGTGTGTGTGTGTGTGTGTGTGTGTGTGTGTGTGTGCTAAATTATATTCATTTACATAAAAAGCTGAGCATCCATTTTCTCAGTGTGTCTCTATGTTTATTATTATTTTTAATGTATTTAGTACAGAGTCCCATTACACAGATCAGACTTGTAGTGATCCTCCTGTTTTCAGTCTCCCAAACGCCGGAGTTACAGGTGCACGCCACCACACCCAGTCTCAGTTGCCATCTTAGCATACCCCAGGTGGTGGGGCCAGCCCAGCTCAGGGATCAAACCTCAGTCTCTGTGTCTGCCTAAGCAGGGGCTTTAATCCACTGAGCTATCTGGTCGGCTCCTGCACTGTCTTTTTAAAAGTCAACCTTTTATCTTTTATAGAGACAATATCTTACCAGGTAGCTATAAGCATTTTGAGAGCTGGAATTATATCATGGGTCACCACACTCAGTTCTCAGTGTATAATCTTATCCCAATTTTGGGTTCTCCAAAACTAGAATATTTTTTTTTAAAATAGCAGTAAACTTTTAACATTTTATTCTCCTTTTTCTTTTGGAACACACAGATACACAAACACACAAATCAGTACGAAAATAAGAGGGCATCAAGGAAATGATTGGTTAGCATAGAGGTGGAAATTTTTAACCATTAGCTTTAAACAAAATGCATTCTTAGACAATTTTTGTTAAGAGAGCTTTATCCAAGAGTATTCATGCTTTCATCAAGACTTTATTTTACACTTTTTGGATTGTATGCTTGTCACAGATAGGAAATAAATACTAGCATTTTTCTGGATGTAGTAGAAGTTTATTTCTTAATGTAGTAAATTTTTTCTCAAGTAATTTTCATTGTTTGCATCTATTAACTATTTGGTGAGTAAAATATGCTCCATTGTTTGTTTCTGGTCTTTTCTGCTTCCTACACTTGTGATACTAATTTCTAGCAGATGAGTAGAAAGGAGCAAGCCTCTTTTCTTTTGAAATACATCATTTTTATAGCTGAAGGAATTATAAAAATTTTATGAAAGTTTGGCTTATAGTCCATCACATCTATAATGAGCACTTCTTTTTAAAATCCCCAACAACATTTAAATTTTATATGATGAAATAAGTCATCTTCATTACAATGTTTTCCTTATTTCCTTAAGGAAACTGAAATCGACTTTCACAGTGGAAAATTCCAAAGTCTTTTAAAGTATTTCAATACATATTTGTGTGTGATGATAAGTCACAAGTGATAAAAAAAAAGCCCTTCATTTTGCAATTGTAAAAAGAATTGTGCATACATTCAAGTCTCCATTTTAGTCTTAATCTTGATCTTGACTTTCAGTTAATATTCCTGATTTTTATTGTGTTTAGAAAATAGAAGTAACTCACATATTTATATCAACAAAACAGCAAACTGACCTATGCCTAAATCTACAATAATATCTTAGTCTCCTTGTGACTTTTAAAGATGAGTTGTAGATAAGAGTCATAGCTTTGAGTTAAGGACAGTGCCTTCCTAAATCCTGACATATCAACTTGATTCTATCTACAATTTTCTCCTCAGACTTCTGGATCATCAATTTCTCCCTCACTACTGGACATCTTAACAGTTTCTGTTTGAATCTGACTTTCATTTCAGCTAACTTTCTACTCCTCTGATTCTTCTTTCGCATCACCTCCTGAGACTCTTCTATTCTCACTGGGCACAACTCTTCTTTCTCTACCTTTTTGTGGGCTTGAGCTAGTCAGATTTTGATCTTGACTCTCTTGTCAGAAGCTCTTGTTGGAAGGGACCCAAAACACAGGCCCAGCATGGAACCCTTCAGCAGAACTCCCTGCAAAAAGGCTAGAGGCAAGACACACCCAGATGATTCAGGAGCAGAACATCTTGCCAGTGTGACACAAAAGGTTCACCTGCAAGGCTGCAGCAGGAAGAAGTGGAGCACAGCAGCCAGACCCAAGCCACACCCACCTGGAGGAGTCTGAACCTTGTACATCCAGACCTGCTGCTAAGGCAATAACTCTATCTAAACTCTACACCAAATGTCAAAAATCAGTAGTACACAAATGACAAAGAGAAGGAACAAAAAGCAGTCTCAGGCCCCATGTCCACCCAGTACAAATGCAGATGACACCAGCATAGGGGAAATTGGAAATTATACACCTGAAATCTCTAAAATAATAGCATTAGAAGTAAAGAAACAGCTTCAGAAAGGTATAGAAGAGATCAGATCAGAAATAATTTCTGAAGTAAAAAATGTAGTGATACCTATAATCAAAGAAGTACTAAGTGCTTCTAAAGAATACACTGATAAAAAAAAAAATAGAGCAGAATATACAAATGATGGAACCCCTGAATAAGCAATATAGGAAAGAAATAGAATGTATGAAATAGATCCAAAGTGGTATACGGGAAATTAAAATTCAATCACAAGCTGGCAAATCCATTTGAGTGAAAGTGAAAATAGACTTTCTGACCTTAAAGACACCATTGCAACTAGTGAAAAAGTAAGCAAAGATCTCTTAAAAACAACTAAGATGCAGGAAAAACTAATTCAACACTTGCAAGATGATGAAAAGATGAACAAGGTGAGACTAATATGTATCAATGAGAAGGAAGGAGTCAATATAAAGGATAAAAAAAAGAATATGGATGGAAATAATAGCAGAAAACTCCCCAAATATGGGGCAACACTCTGACATTCAGTAACCTAAGCATATAGAACTCCAAATAACATTAACCCAACTCCCAGACATATAATAATCAAGATCCCAGAAATTCAGCACAGGAACACTATACTAAAAGCCGCTAAAGGAAAGAAACAGATCATATTTAAAGGAAAACCCATCAGAATAATGGCAGAGTTCTCTTCATAAACCATCAAGGCAAGAAGAGTATGGAGCAAAGTACTTCAAGTCTTGCAAGAAAACAAATTCCAACCCAGACTGATTTACCCTGCAAATCTCTCTTTCAAGTATAATGGAGATATAAAATACTTCCATGACAAAGAACAACTAAAGAATTTCATGATGACAAAGCCAAGCCTACATAGACTACTAAATAATGTTCTAGAGAGGGATCAAAATGATCACAGCTACATGAATGAAAATGGATAGAACCCACCAAATAGGGCAAGGAAACACAGGAGAATAAGAGGTATACAATAGTAGTCTTTCAGTTATTCTTTTGTGTACAGCAGCAAAGTATTTCCATCAGCACACTCTACAAATGGACTTCTCTTGCACCCTATGGGTCAAGATTCCATATGGGACTACAGGGTGGATTTCATGGAAATAGCTGTAGCTCAGTCCCACAAGTGACAATTAGCCACCAGTAACTGTCATGGTCATTATCCATGTCCACAACACACTAGAACTTTGTGTGATATCCTGTCCCCAAACTGTTAAAAGTGATGGTCATTTATTTGTCATTCCAGCATTTATTTTATGTTTTATTCTTGGTATTTCTTTACTATCATGAAAACTTTTCTTAATTCAATTGTTTTGAAACATTTAAGTTTAAATTAATTAGCATTTCATTTTCTGAATATGGCTTAATCTTAGTTTTTGTTTTAAGATGTATACTATATCTTTGAATTACAGAGCTGGGTGTGGTGGCGCATGCCTGTAATCCCAGCACACAGGAGGCTGAGGCAGGAAGATTGTTGTGAGTTTGAGACCATCCTGAGCTACAAAGTGAGTTTAAGGCCAGCCTGAACTGCATAGTGAGACCCTGTCTCAAAAAGACAAAAAACAAAACAAAACAAAAATCAGTTTATTTCGGCAACCCTCTTGGGTTCCCCTTCTGTCCCTCTCCAACAGAAGCTTTTCAATCCAATAAAGTTTCCTCCAAAAAGAATTACAATTTATCTAAAAGACTTCGTATGGTATCTTCTCCTATTATTAGAAACGTTAAAAAGTATATTTCTATTTTCTGTTCACTTTATATTACTTCTTCCCTGTCCTTTATACACACATACACACACACATATATATGAAAAAAATACGTGTATAACCTGACATATTGGTGCTGTTTTAGGGGCTAGGGAAATAACTCAGTGGAATAAGTGCTTCCCTGGCAAGCGCAAGGGCCTGAGTTCAATGCCAGCCTGAACTGCATAGTGAGACCCTGTCTCAAAAGTTCTGAGTTCTGCAAAACAACAACAAAAAATGATTGGTACTATTTCATAGAAATATTTAATGACCTTTTAAATAATGGTTAATGATTCATCTAATATATTTTACATAGTCCTGTATATCATTTTGAGAGCACTTTATTGTTCATCCAGGAGCATACTGCAACTTCTCTTGCCTTTTGAATTGTGCTCTTCGTTATTTCCTGTATGCTATGTCTGGTGTTATTGAAATATTTTAAGTTTGTATAACCACAAAATATTTTACTTTTAGTTTTCAAAGGTATGTTTGCTAAGTATAAAATTCAAAGAGGATAGATCATTTCTTTTTTCTTTCAGTCCTTTAATTAGTCTAGTTCCTTACACATTTGGTCCCCTTTTTTTGTTTCTAATGTGGAATAAGATGCTATTTAATTTTGTTCTTCTATAGCTAATATTCTTTATGTATATTCTTTAACCATTTTTTTCTTTATAATAAGTTTTGGACAATTTCATTTTTGTGTATCTTGGTATGATTTTATTTAAATTTCTTGTGCAATAGGTTCATTTTTCTTGGAAATGTGCTATTATAAATTGAACTGAATTCAGAAATTTTAAATCTTTATTTATTGCCTACTCCTTTCTACTTTGAGAATTCTAATTATATAAATATATAAAAAATGAAAAGAGCAGTTAATGCTTACAATTTTTCTTTTTACTCTGATTTTTTTCTACTCTTCAATTTCTTAGGACTTCTTAGTTATTGCTTCTTTTAACAAAACTTATATGTTTATATCTGTAAATCTGAAAAACTAACATACACATAGCATCATGTAATACAGCAACCATTTTTGGATTCCTATTACTTTGTTTAGTGAAATCTTGTACCACGTATAATGCTGTTTTTTCTATCACTATTTTGTATTCTTTAAAAATAATAGAAGTACAAAAAAAAAACCTGTCATTTAAAAAAAAATCTCTTGTCAAGGTCACAAATGGCCATCATAATGCTGTATCCAATGGGCAATTCCCATCCTCATTTGGTGCAAAAGTTCATCAGTATTCTTTTTCTTTAAGTACATAGTCATTTGCAGCAAAAAAGACTACTTCACTGATGTTTTCCCCACATTACATGCCAATACTTTTTGGGTTTCTTTGGGAATCCCCTTTAATTTTTCCAGTATTCAAACTCTGTACTGGCCCCAGAGCCAGCCTAGCTCTGCTAGTGAATAACAGCTCCCGGCCACCAGGCCAGAGGGACCTCTAACAGGGCCCAAGACAAAGCCCAACTCAGCCAGGAACCAACAGAGGGGAACCACAGGAGCTGTAGCAAAAAGGAACTGAACACAGCACCTAGATCCAGGCCAGGCATAACTGGATAATCTCACACTTTACAGACTGGCACTTGAATCTCATTACACACTAAGGTTATAGCTGCACCAAAGCTCTACACCAACGGTCAAAGGTAAGTGCTATACAAAATGACAAAGACAAGGAGAAAAATGCAATCTCGGGCCTTGAGTCCACCGGTAAGTGTAGAGAACACTACCTCAGCTGAAATGAATGGGTTAACAGATACAGAAGCAAAGGAACAACAGAAGAAAGGTATAGAGAAACTCAGATGAGAATGCCTGAAATAAAAAATGAAGAAGCTATCTGAATACATAGCATCTGAATTAAAGAATCAAATGCAGAAATATTAGGGGAAAACCAATGCTCAAACAAAACAAGTGCAGAGAGCACTATTCCAGCTGAAATGTATGAATTAACAACGTCTGAAGCAAAGAAACAGTAGCAGAAAGGTCATGAGGAACTCAAAGCAGAAATAATTTCTGAAATCAGAAAAGAATTCTTTGAATAAAAAGAATTCTTTGAAATCATAGCATCTGAAACACAGAAACAAGTATGGAAATATGCAGAGAAAACCCAACTTGGAAGAAACTCTGCAGAAAACGAATTAATAACTAACTCTAAAAAAGACATGGATAAAAAAATAGAGATCAGAAATATCATGGATTCCTTGAATGAGCAACACAGAAAAGAAATATAACACATGAAATGGAGTCAAAGAGATATAGAAGAAGTAAAAATATCAATCATGAGTCTATAAAACCGTTTCAGTGAAAGCGAAGACAGAGTTTCAGATCTTGAAGACGATGATGGAGCTAGTGAAAAGGGGAGAAATGATATCTTAAAAACAATGAGAATGCAGGAAAAAGTAATCCATCACCTGAAAGATGACACCAGCATGAGCAATGTGAGATTAATTGCTATCAATGAGAATGAAGGAGTCAATACAAATCACAGAAAAAGAATTGGGGGAGAAGTAATCACAGAAAACTTCCCAAATATGAGGAAACAATTCAACATTCAGGTAACTGAAGCATATAGAACACCAAATAACTTCAACCCAAGTAGAAACACACCAAGACATATAATAGTCAAGATCCCAGAAATCCAACACAAAAATAATATACTGAAAGCTGATAGAGAGAAGAAACAGATCACATTCAAAAGAAAACCCATCAAAATTACAGCCGACTTCTCTACACATACCATGAAGGCAAGGAGAGCATGCAACAGAGTTCTTCAAGTCCTGTACAAAAACAAATTCCAGCCCAGATTATTATACCCTACAAAACTCTCTTTCAAGTTTGATGGAGAAGTGAAATACTTCCACGACAAAGAACAACTAAAGAACTTCATAATGACAAAGCAATCCCTTCACAGGCTGCTGAAAGATGTTCTAGAGAGAGACCACAATGACCAGAACTCCATGAATGATAACGGAAGGAACCCACTAAGCAGGACAGACAATTAAATACAGGATACAAACGAGTGAACAATACCAGGTAAATATCATGACAAACATAAATCAACACATTTCATTTATAACCATCAATGTAAATGGACTCAATTCACCATAAGAGAAATAGACTGGCACAGTGGATTAGGAAACAAAATCCAACAGTATACTGTATACAAGAAACACATTTAACTGAAAAGTACCTTCATAGACTCAAAGTCAAAGGATGGAAAACAATACTACATGCCCCAGCACCTCAAAAAAAAAAAAAAAAAAGCAGGTGTAGCAGTTCTGTTCTCAGACAGTCTCAACTTCAAATCAAGAAGGATCAAATGACACAAAGAAGGCCACTATTTATTGGTCAGCGGAAAAATTCAAGAGCAAGAGGTAACACCCATAAATATCTATGCAGCAAACACAGGAGCACCCACTTATGTAAGACAAATCTTAATGGACATGAAAAACCTAATATCTAAGAACACAATCTTAACAGGAGACCTTGACATCCCCTTATCTCAAAAAGATAGATCACCCAGACAAAAAATTAGCAAGGAAGTAGCAGAACTGAACCAGAGCTTGGAACAAATGGACCTGGTGGACATATACAGAGTGTTCCAACCAGTCACAGCTGAATACACATTTTTTTCAGCTGCAAACAGGTCATTTTCCAAAATAGACCATATATCAGTCCAGAGGTCATGCGTAAGTATATGCAAGAAAACAAAAATTATCTCCTGCTTATTATCTGACCACAGTGCAATGAAACTGGAAATATATGACAAAAGAAAATAGAAAAACCTGCAAAGTTCATAGAAATTAAACAACACCCTACTCAGTTATTGATGGGTGACAGAAGAAATTCAAAAATATCTACAAAGCAATGAAAATTCAAGCACAACTTATCGGAATTTATGGGATGTGATGAAAGCAGTTCTTAGAGGGAAAATCATAGCTGTGAACTCACACATTAGGAAAACAGAACAGGAACAAATAAACACCCTAATGTTGCACCTCAGACGTCCAGAAAAATAAGAGCAAACGAAACCCAGAGCACAAAGACGGGAAGAAATCATAAAGATTAGAGTAGAAATTAATTCCACTGAGATGAAGAAAACATTTCAAAGAATCCAGAAATCAAAAAGATGGTTCTTTGCAAGACTAAATAAAGTTTATAAGCCTCTAGCCAACCTCATCAAAAATAGGAAAGAAAAAATTCAAGTACATGCAATAAGGAATGAAAAGTGTGAAATCACCACAGACCCAGTGGAAATTCACAAGATTATCAATAGTTACTTCGAGAATCTTTACACTCACAGAATAGAAGACACAGAAGAAATGGACAGATTCGTCTAAAGGTACAAATTACCAAAACTGAACCAAGAAGATATAGCAACCCTCAATATACCAATAACAGCCAATGAAATACAAAACATAATAAAAAGCCTACTGACAAAGAAAAGTCCAGGTCCTGATGGATTCACAGCTGAATTCTGCAAGAAATTTATAGAAGATATAATCCATACACTCTTCAAATTCTTCAGTGAAATTGAAAAGGAAGTAGTCCTCCCAAAAATATTTCTGGAGACAAGTATTATACTGATTCCAAAACCAGGGAAAGACATAACTAAAAAAGGAGAACTACAGGCCAGTCTCCCTCATGAACATAGATGCAAAAATACTCAATAAAATCCTAGCAAATAGAGTACAGCAAATCATCAAGAACATCAGACACCATGACCAGGTAGGATTCATCCCAGGGATGCAAGAATGGTTCAATATTAGAAAATATATAAATGTAATACACTATGTAACAGATTGAAACCTAAAAACCACATGATCATCTCAATTGATGCAGAGAAAGCTTTTGACAAAGTCCAACACTCATTGATATTCAAAGTCCTACAGGAAATTGGAAGAGATGGACTCTATGTTAACTTGATAAAAGCCCTCTATGACAACCCAAAAGTTCATATAATCCTAATAGGGGAAAAAACTGAAATCTTTCCCTCTTAAATCAGGTACGAGACAAGGATGTGCTCTATCACCCCTCCTATTCAATATAGTCTTAGAAGCATTAGCAACAGCCATTAGAAAAGAGGGAGAAACAAAGGGAATAAGAATAGGTACAGAAGAAGTTAAATTATCACTATTTGCAGATGACATGATACTTTACTTGGAAGACCACAAAAAATTCCACCAAGAAACTACTAGAACTGATACGGAAATTCAGTAACATAGCAGGTTACAAAGTTAATACACAAAAATCAACAGCATTCTTCTACACAGATAACAAGCACACTGAAAGGGAAACAATAGAAACAATACCTTTTACAATAGCATTGCAGAACATGAAATACCTTGGAATTCACTTATCCAAGGAAGTCAAAGATCTTTTCACAGAAAATTATAACACCCTAAGAAATGAGATTATAGAGGATTTCGGAAATGGAAAGATATGCCATGCTCCTGAGTAGGAAGAATCAACATCTTGAAGATGGCCACACTCCAAAAATTGCTGTACAGATTTAATGCCATCCCTATCAAACTGCCACCAAAATACTTCCCACACCTACAGAAATCATTCTTAAAATTTATTTGGACTCACAAACGACATAGAATAGCAAAGGCAATCTTGTCCAATAAAGAAAAGGCAGGAGGCATCACAATTCCTGACTTGAAATTTTACTACAAAGCCACTGTGATAAAATCAACATAGTATTGGCAACAAAATAGACTTGAGGATCAGTGGAATAGATTAGAAGGTGAAGAGGCATCTACGATCACACTCAGGCATCTGATCTTCGACAAAGGGGCCAAACAAGTTCATTGGAAGAAAGATAGTCTCTTTAAGAAATGGCGCTGGAAAACCTGGCTCTCTACATACCGAAAACTAAAACTTGATCCAGCTCTATCACCATGTACTAAGCTAAAGTCAAAATGTATTAAAGATCTAAACATTAAAACAAAAACACTCAATCTCTTGGAAGAGTAAGTACGAGGAACTCTTGGAGACATAGGGGTAGGTTAAGAGTTCATGAACAAACATATGTTTGCACGGGAAACACTTGAAAGAATCAACAATTGGGATCAACTCTCCTTGAGGCGTTTCTTCACGTCAAAAGAAATTGTCAACAAAGTGAACAGACAGCCCACAAATTTTGAAAAAATCCAAACTAATAAGCATTCAGACAAAGGCCTGCTCTCTAGAATATATAAAGAACTAAGATATAACAAAGCCCTCAAATTTAAAGACCCAATTCAGAAATGGGCATCTGAGATGAATACACACTTCTCAGAGGATGAAATTAAAGAAGTGAATAAATATATGAAAAAATGCTCCACATCACTAGCCATCTGTGAAATGCAAATAAAAGCAACACTGAGATAGCATCTCACTCCAGAAAGAATGGCTATCATAAGGAAATCAACCAACAACAAATGTTGGAGAGGTTGTGAGGAAAAGGGAACACTTCTCTACTGCTTGTGGGAATGTAGACTGATACAACCATTGTGGAGATTAGTGTGGAGACTCCTCAAAAGAGTAGGACTGGAAATCATATTCAAACCAGCTATCCACCTACTGGGAATTTTCCCAGAGTAACTGAAAACTTTGTATCATAGTGATATATGTGTTGTAGCAGCACAATTTGTGATATATGTGTTATAGCAGCACAATTTGTGATAGCAAAATCTTGGAAATAGCCAAGATGTCTGTCACATGAGGAATGGTTGAAAAAGATGTGGTATTTCTATATAATGGAGTATTACTCAGCTATAAAGAATGATAATCTTGAAGCATTTATATTGAAGTGGATGCCACTTGAACATGTACTCGTAAGTGAAATAAACCAGACACACATGTGCAAATATCGTATAGTCTCCCTAATATAAGAAGACAAAAGAAGAAACACATATAGAAATGTACAACAACTGAAGAAAATTGAGTCAGATAGTTAGGGCAAACTGAACGGCATATGCTGCAGGGTACTAATCAGCTTTTCTTCTAGATGGTTAACAACCTAAGTTCACAGATCAAAATTGGAGAAATAGAAGAGCCACAAGGCCAGCGAACATTTTGGCCCTAGCCTTTCAAGGTCAGCGAACACTCAAGGCATAGAAAAACCTGTACTTTAACATCATGAAACTCAGTTGTGCCCCAAATTTTCTGATCAAGAAGATTCTGGAGCCGCAGAGGAAAGTGACTGATGATGTATAGTGTGCCTGAGAGGAGTTACATGGAGAGAAAACTTTCTCTCAGGCTCTCACGGAGACCAAACTGGTCAAGCATTGGCCTTGATTCATCTGCATGGACAACACAAAGGATCTACAGAGTAAGGTACAGGATTACAAGATAAACCCTGAGGACTTCACTGACCTCATCAAAAACAAAAGCTACATCTTTTGGTATATAGGTCTTGCTCTATCTAGGTCTTAACCATCCATCAGAAAAGTATAAAAATGAGGGGCCATAATTATAAGTTGAGCTGTAAATGGCTATAGTCAACAACTTCTTCAGATAACTCACTATTATTGTGGAATAATGCTGCACTGTGTTGGATTGTGTCACCAAGTTCAGGCACCTAAATGGGTTTAATGACAATGGAGTGCTCATCTTTGACAGGTCTAGACAAAAAAAAAAATTGGGAATACAAAGGAAGAATCATGATGTGTGTGTATAAACAGTACAGTTAGGATAAATATGCCATGCTTCTGCATAATTCTATGAGAAGCAAGATTTGCACTAATAGTGGTTGGAGAAGATATTATGTTAGCTTCTAGTACTATGGACAGACACTGGAGAGATAACAAGGTAGAGGGTGTCAATTGTTGAATCTGTAATATCAATCAGCTGTGGAGAAATAAGTTCAATATATAGCTGCACTCTCTTCATTCACTGATTAGTGACTTCTGCTGTAATAATGCCTGTAAGTATCATATCATGTATGCACCCTGTGCAACAACAAAACATTACAAAAACATTTTGCAATGTATTGATTTGTGGAATCTGTCCTGTTAATTTGTCTTAAAACTGTCTCATTGTTATTTGTTCTTCAATAAAAAAAAAATTTAAAAAACTGTACTGTTCAGAGCCCAGGCACTGTACATATTCAGTCTATGCGACCTCCTGTAGCTTCCTGGATTTTGACCATCCTTTAGTAGGAGGCATCCTTCGAAAACCTCCAGAATGTCCACTTGCTATCCAGTGCTCAACTCCTGAGTCCACATTTGCACATTTCTAGTCATGGCCATTTGCAAGTCTAGTGTGCTTCTTAAAATTAATCAAACTTTTGATTGTTTCTTCAAAACTTCTACTTCTTTGTTATCTCAGCAAATAGTACATTAATTCTTCTAGTGGCATAGACCAAAAAGTTTGGAATAATAATTACTAAAGCATCTTATCTTTCTATGTTTTCTGAAAATAGATCTTAAAGAATCCCAGAATCTCACCATAGGTCACTTTCTGCTTCCGTATCACTTCTGTACCCTTTGTCGATCACCTCCAAATGTGACCTTCCTTAAAAAGTGTCATTGAAAATATAATTAACTAAGATGAGGTAACACTGTAGTAGGGTGGTCTCCTAATCCAATATGATGAATGTTCTTATAAGCAGATAGCCATCTGAAGGTGAAGAGACACCCACATAGGAGCTCATAAGAAGATAAAGGCAGAAATTGGAGTGATGCTGTCACAAGCAAAAAAATTCCAGAAAATCCTGCTGTGTCTTGCATAGCACTTGGTGTTCCCAGGGTGAGGATTGTAAGAGGATGGAAAAAAAAAAAGGATGAGTCATAATGGAGAACACTGAGGCGGCCCTATGGAGCCCTCTATACTGATGGGAAGAATGGAAGAAAGAAGGAGAGCAGGTAAAGGAGGAGGAAGAGGAGGAAAAAGAAGAGGAGGAGGAAGGAAAAGAGGAGGAGGAAGACAAGGAGAATGAGGAAGAAGAGAGCTCCAAGGGATGCAGCATGTTTACTGCATGGTTGAATATCACATGAAACCTGTTTGCATAATAGTTTACCCTTGTGGCTTGCTTCAGGCCCTGTGCTTCCTCTTGAGACTGGAGTAGTTCAACTATGTGACTTTTCTCAAGCCACATGTTCTTGAGGCTGACCTTGTCAATCGCCAGCTTCAGCCACTCCTCAAAATATCCCATATTATATAATTTTGACTTTGGGGCTACAAATGCTTTGTTTCCTCAAAAATTAATCTGAGAGATAAATTCTCAAACAATAAAAAATCATTTATCAAAATGTGTATCAAATCATGACAAGGCCCCATGGAGAAGACAATTATTTCAAATCAATTAAGAAAGACCATATGTTCCTGTTTGAGGGGACATGTTATTTTAAGAAAAATAGAATTTCAAAGAAATGTTTGTCTTATTTAGTAGTAGTGGTAGTATGATTATTCTAAAATTATTTTAAGTATATAATAGCACAATGCAAATAAGTAATTATATTACCATTGTTAGGAACCAATGTGAAAGAAGAGATGCAAGTATAAAACAAAAGTTAAAGCGAACCTCAAGCTTATTTTTGTTTACACCGCCAAAGGGAAAGCATGTAAGTAGCCCCCACTACCACACATCGTGCAGTCAAGCTTCCCGCATTTAAGGAAATAGCAGAGGTCACCCCATTCACAGTGCAATGGATAGGTCTCACCTTGGGAAACCACCATAGTGATCATGCTATCTCCCCTGCCAGGTATTTTTTGCTTAAATTTCAATGAGAAAAGACATGCGTTCATGTAATTGCTTTTTTTTTTTCCAAAACCTTTCGCCCAGAACTGCCATGTTCCAGTAATTTACCAAAATGACTAACACAAAGGGCAAGAGGAGGAGAACCTGGTGTATGTTTTGTAGGCTTTTTGGAAAACATGGGGTTGTTCCTTTGGCCACTTACATGCAAATCTACAAAAAGCGTGATTTTGAAGAGATCAAGGGAATGAGTCCTATGCAAAAAGGAATGCCTCACAAATGATACCATCGAAAAATGGGAAGAGTCTACAATGTTACCCAGCATGCTGTTGGCATTGCTGTAAACAAGCAAGTTAAGGGCAAGATACTTGCCAAGAGAATTAATGTGCATATTGAGCATATTAAACACTCAAAAAAAGTTGTGGCAGTTTCCTGAAACACGTCAAGGAAAATCATCAGAAAAAGAAGGAAGCCAAAGAGAAAGGTACCTGGGTTCAGCTAAGAGCCAGCCTGCCCCTCCCAGAGAAGCACACTTTGTGAGGACCAATGGAAAAGAACCTGAGTGTTGGAACCTATTCCCTACGAATTCATGGCATAAACTGGGGGCATTGCTCTGCCATTCAGTACCTAATTGGAGGCTTAAGTGTTCTAGGTCCCATGTAAAAATAAAATCATCCTGCATTGTAAGGGTGGATTTCTTAGTTGAATAGTATGTGGTGCCTTCTTACCTCAGAAATATTTGCAGCAGGTGTTCACTGTACCTAGTAATTGTGTGTAGTCCATACTCTCCAGCGTTTTTCTTGCTGAAAGATTGCTCAGGTATATTGTACAGGTATATCGTGCTGAGGTATACCCGAATAATCAAATATTTATAAAATATTTATGTTGGCTTGAATATCCTGAAAATCATCATGGGGAAAGGATGTATCAAATTAAAAGAAGTCACTTCAGAAACAAATGTAAGTCCATTTCTGTTAAATAAATTGTTTAAAGCAAAACAAAACAAAACAAAACCTGAGGCTTTAGTCTTTCCTAAGGAATAGCCTAGAAACAATAATAGTCTATGGAAAATGAGGGTCATGAACTAAACTGTGCCACCCTATACTAAAGGTCTTGTCCCCAGTGGGACTATATTTGGACCTAGAGCCTGTAAGAGGCTAATTAAAGTTAAATGTGAAACCCATTGAGATAGCTGAGCAGACTAAGGGCCTGCTTAAGCAAGCATAGGGACTGGGTTTGATCAGTGACACCAAACGCTGGGCCAGTCCCACCCCCAGACTCGCTGAGCATGCCTGTAATCCCAGTGCTGGGGAGGCTGCGAATAGGAGGATTACTGAAAGTTTGAGCAGCAGAGTGAGATCCTGTACCAAACACATCAAGCAGATAAATACAGTTAAATGAGGGCACAGCAGTGCACCTTTAAGACTGCTATCCTTATAAGAGGACACCAAGTTCTCAGTGTATTCACAGAGGAAAAGCCATGTGGCCAAAAGGTGACCATGTACAAGCCAGAAAGAGACCTTATTAGTAAATGATACTGATAGAATGCTGAACTCGACCTCTAGCTCCCAAAACTGAGAGAAAATGAATACCTATTGGATGAGCCACATGGTTCCTTATAACTTTCCCTACATTTAAAGTAAATCAGCTGTTCTCTTTGATTTATGTGTACTTTGAGCCAAAACAGTGAGCATGACTAGGGTCAATTTGTATTATATTCAAACCAATTCCACTGAAAGGCATCAGGGTTCCAGAAGAAAAAAATATATATTTTTAGTTCAAAAGTATTTTTTACCTGGATAGCTTATTGGATTGAAAACAAGGATTTCCATCAAAAGATAGAATGGCCAACATGAAGGACCTCTAGATGACTAAAGATAGACAATTTGAGCATCAAATAACATGTAATGAATGTGGTCAGTTAAAACTATTAAATAACAATATCTTATAAATTCAAAAGTGATTCTTTAAACAAGACAGAGGTAGAAAAGAAATAGGACCCAAAAGTGAGGGAGTGGAGAAAATGCTAGGTCTCACTGGAGACCACTGAAAATAATTAACTCTGAAGGCTAGCAATGAAAAGGAAATCAGTAAGCATTAGTCCTGCCTTTGCTGTGTAAGCCACAGACTAACAAAATAGCCCTGTTGTTGGGTGAGCAGGGGAGTTCTTGTAAACTCCATAAATTTTCAATGGGTGATAGAATTAGACAATAACAATTTTCAAACTCTAATGAAGTAAAATGATTTAAGCAAATATAGTAGATGCACCATTAGATGAAAATGTGATAGCAAGATCGGGCTGTGAACATTTGAACCTATTGATCAAACTCACCAGCACTAAAAGTGGGACTTGTGTGCCTGCTGATGTGATATTGTCTGACACACACAGCACTACCTACAAATTAGTTGTGCTATGAAATTTTGAACTTGAATCTAAACAGTCATCTAGAGGCAACTTCTATGTATAGCAAATAAGAAGGCAACAAATGAAATGGCATTGCAAGAAAGCAAACAGACAAGTCCACATTGTGGGGTGTTCTTCAGACACACTGACCCAGTTTCTTTAACAAGTCACGTACAGAGAAAGGAAAAAGTAGGGAACAGAAGAGGGGGGAGATTCTTTTGATTATGAGAGGTTCAGTGATGTATCAAGACAATTTCATGTGTAGACCTTGTTTGGATCCTGATTCAACTACAAAAATTGTACAGAGACATTTTTGAGATAATTGGAGGGTAATTTGACTGGGTATTAGATTATATTAAAGACTGATTATTCATTTTATTAGATGTCATAATCATAGGAGAAAATATCAATATTTATTTTGAAAAATGTACTTACAGGTGGCATCAGAATTCTGTGTTCACAAGTTGTTTTCAAATAATTCATCAAAGACAAATACAAATTAAAGAGATAAGTGAAGCAAATGTGGAAAAATCTGGATAATTACTACATATAAGGTGTTATCATTAATACTTGCTTGTATGTTTGAAATTTTTCATAATAAAATATTTTAAGCTACTACATTTGAAAAGTACAAGGTGATGCCTCAGTGAATTGCAGCTGAGTGATAGCCCAGACGTCGAGCACTGGCGGTGCAGAAGGGCAGTGGAGAGTCCAGAGCTTTGAGCAATTAGGGATGGACAGGAGGAAAAGGACGCAAGAAACGAAGAGTGAGGTTGGGAGTAGATCAGGTGTGCACGTGTTGCATGCACAACTGTTTACATGCTGCGTAGATGTTTGTGTATTTTAGATGAACAAAAACCTAAGCATTAAACTATGCAGATTTATTTTCAAAAACCTAGGAAAGAGTAAAATACCCATTATTTTGGGCATACAAGGATTTGCGGTCTCCCACCTCCAGGTCCTTCCTGCTTCCTCCATCCTGCTGGACTGTGCTTTCACCTCGTTATCCACTCACAAATACCCTTCTGATTCCTTTGCCTTTGGAAGAGCAGGCCAGTCATTGCATTCTACTCTTTGGATTTCTTGGACTTTCCTAACACTTTGCTCTATGCTCTAGAGAGCTGTCTACTGTTTTACCTGGCACAGCTTTTCTACCCCATGATCTTCTGCTTGACTCCTTTCTGCTTCACAGACACTTTAAGGCCTCCTAAGGAAGCAACCTAGGAAGACACCCAGTAACTTCTAGATCTTCCCTTTCTCTAAACTCATGCAGCATTCCCTCTTCATAGCTCAATGACTGTGTGATGATGTATATGTTTCTGGTTACAGAAATATGAACAAAGTAATTGGAATTAAGTTTTTAAATGACAGAGATATATTTCTGCGTAGAACCAAGAGTAACATCTAACCCTTAGTTATCTTCTAAGTGGTTTATGTCTTGATATAATTCCACTTTTGCCAGATATGTGCTCCTCAGGGTCAGAGTGATAGTATACCTTTTAAGCAGCTTGGTGCACCTTTAAGACCTTTAAAAAGAGAACCATTGACCTACATTACAGGGTAAATGAAAATGAGACTATATTAATGATCATCAAATTACATTCTAGCTGTATTTTTACTACTAGAACTAGCTCTATTAACAGAGTTCAATACTATGTTACTGGACTAATATGCTACTGTACTGCTGAACACAGTGTGAAATCTGGGGCAGCAACATTGGCGTTACCTAAGAACTTGATAGGAATGCAGTTTCACTCCCTATCCAAATCTTGTTTATATTCAACAAGATTTCCTTAGATTCACATACACACTGAAGTATGGTGTGTATGTGAATACATAAATACATCATATATATATATATATATATATATATATATACATATACTTCTTTTAGTAACAGAAAATTAAGGAATACAGTTTAACAAAGTATAAACTATTAAATATCTGTTCTTGTAAACACTAAATGGATCCAAAATCTGTGTTCAGAATTTTTACTGGTTGCTGAAGAATATAACCTGTAAAAATTTAACAGATACATTCTTTTTTTAAATTTTATTTTATTTTATTGAAGAACAAATAGCAATGAGACAGTTACAAATCAAATCAGCAGGACAGATTCAATAATTAATACATTGCTTATTGTTTTCATAGTGGCTTGTTGTCATACAAGGTGCACAAATGATATTCTACTTACAAACACTATTAGAGCAGATGTCTATAATCAATGAATTAAGAGAATGTAGCTATATGCCTCTTATTTTTTAAAATTGAATTATAGCACAATTTCAGTAATTAATACTTTCTATCTTGTTACCTTCCTAGTGGTTGTCCATAGTACATGAAGCCAACATAATATCTTGTCCAACCACTATTAGCGCAAATCTTGCTTCTCATAGAATTATGCAAAAATACTGCATATTTATCCTAACTGTACTTTAACAGATATATTCTAACATTCATTATTTTAATATTTTAAATATAGATGCTAGTTTGTCTTGTTTTACTTAGAAAACGTCTAAAACTTTGCTCCATCTTTAACATTGTTCCTACTTACTCTTGGCAATCAGAAATTAAAGAGAGGTTCATTATTTATCTTCTTGCCTGTTTTCCCACTCGTAAATCTTTTTTCCACCTCACTCTTCCCACTGATAGATTTTTAAGTGCCAGTGGCTGTGTTCATATTTCTTCACATTCATATTTCTTTACTATACTTTTAACATTTAAAAGTCCTGGAATATATTTTGAATTTCATATGATCAATAATTTAAACTTATATAAAGTAAGCAGAATATTATAATAAACCCTTCTCACCTATTTCCATCTTCAGCAATTAACAATCTACCATTTCCATTTGACCTGCCTGACCTTCACTCAATTATAATTTTATATTTTTTTAGGTAAATATTCTGTTGTATACAAATTTTATCTATAAAATTTTTGGTAAATATATTCAAACATCTAACCCACAAGCTATAGAAAGCATCACCCAACAGGTTTTTTAAAAAACATTATTGAAATATCCACACTGCCCATTTAAAGTACACTATTAAATTCTTTGGCTTGTTCACACAGGTTTACCATAATCATCAGCACCTAATTTCAGAATATTTTGTCTCTCCAAAAAGGACTCACACATTCTTTAGTAGTCACTGCCCACTCCCACTCCACAGATATACCTAGAGCCCCAGGGGGCCTCTAACCTAGTTCTTAGCTCTATAGATTTATCTCCACAGGTTTCTTGTCTCTCTACTGAATATTGGTCTTTGTGACTGCCTGCCTGCATGCTGTAAACTTTTTTGCTTGGCCGGGGCTGGGGGAATGAATGCATGCATTCAGTGGGCAAGTACACTCCTTCTGAGCCACATCTGCCTCTCTAGCAAAATGTTTTCAAAGCATACATATGCTAGGACATGCATCAATATTTTAGTCCAGTTTATTGTTAAATGCTAAACTATTGTATGAATTTAGCAATTTTGTCACCAGTTTGTCCATTAATGGACTTTGAAGTTATATATACATTTTAAGTTTTAAACATAATAGTTTACTATGAATTTTTAAGTATAAGTTCTATTATTATTATTTCTACTGAATATATCCATAGGTTAAAGTACTGCCGTGTCACGTGGTAAATTTATGTTTAGCATTTTCAGGGATTACTAAACTGTTTTCCAAAACAGTTGTCATTTTACCTGCCCACCAGCTGTATATGAGGGTTCCAATATTCCCCATCCTGGCCAATACTTAAAATTGTCATAATTTTGCACTATGACTATTACTTTAGTGAGTATGAAGTGGTATTTCACTATGGTTTTATCTTCAGTGGCCTAATAATTGAAAATATTGCTGGATATTATGGTGTATTCCTATAATCCCAGCTAATTGGAAAGCTGAGGTAAAAGAACTGAAATTTCAAGATCTGTCTTGGTAAATTAGCAAGACCCTTATAGTAAAAGAGCTGAGAATATGGCACAATGAGTCCCAAGGCTCAATCTCCAATACTGAAAAATGTGTGGACATCTTTGACATCTGCGCATTTGTATCTTTCCTTTGTGCATCATCTTTGAAGAAAGATGATGTAATTATCTTGTTATAATTGCATTGTAAGTGCAATTTATATATTCTAGATATAAGTTCCTTATAAGTTCCTTGCTATATGCTTAGCAAATATTTTCTCTCACTCTGTGCATTACCTTTTCACTTCTTGATGGGCTTATTTGCACTAAAAAGCTTTTATTTATTTCTTATTTTTTTGGTACCAGGGATTGAACTCAGGACCTTGTGCTTGCCAGATAAGCACTTATTCTACTGAGCTATCACTCCAGCACTTGTTATATTTTAGAAGCTGCTTTTTAACTTCAGGTCATGAGAATTTACTTCTAATTTTCTATTGTTTTGTAATTTTAAGAGAAGAATATATGTATCAGGTGAAAGAAAGATTCTGTTCAAGAAAGGGACAGAAGGGGACCTGAGTAGCTTGCCCATGACCCTACCTTCCCTAGGGATTTCCATAGAGCCAAAGCATGAAGTGCGGTATGTCTAAGGTGGAAAACATGGGAACTTATTAGGTGAGCATGAGGTGTGACAAAACTGTGGTGAACCAGTAGTATTACAAGCACAATTGCACAACTAAAATTCATTGGGCTAGCGAGGTAGCTCAGTGGTCTAAAGTGCCTGCTAAGGCAAGCTTAGACAAGCATGCAGGGACCTAGGTTCACTCCTCAGCACCACATGCCATGCCAGCCTCACTCCCAGGGTGGGCTGAACTGACCACAGAAAAATAAATAAATAAAATTGATTAAATGGGAAAATTGATCAAACAGGAAACCAGTCACATAGCAAGTGGGCATGAACACAGAAGAGGGCCTCTTCCTTTAGGGGGCTGTATTAGTGACTTCCTGAATTTCAGGGGCTGCCTGCCTGTCAAGGTCCTGAGTTCAATTCTCATATGAAAACAATGTTGATGTCTCATAATTTTAGCTGTTACATTTATGTGTTTTTAAGTTTATTGATACAATTTAGGCACATATAATAACCACATTCATTATAAGTAATTTGCATCTGTACATAATATAAATACAAATATTGTTTCTTGATTCTTCTTTTTTCCCCTGTCCCCATCCCCTTTTTTCAACCCCCCCTTGGTCTCCCCATTCACAAAGCTAGGTTTTCATTTTATATTTCTTTTCTGATTTTTTTCTTTCCCTTCCTTCCTTCCTTCCTTCTCCCCTCCACTCCCCCTCCCTAGTTCTCTTTTCCTTTTGAACAGTTTCTTCCCATTTCACAGTATCTATTGTAGATTTATGTCCTTATTTACATTTTCAGTTCCTCACACCAGAGTGGTAATGTGGTATTTGTCCACACGTCTGACTTGTCTACTTATGGTCTCCAGGTCCATTCATTAAGCTATTCTAAGTTACTTTTGTGTATGTATAAGAAATTGGTCCAAGTTAATTTTTGCATGTAGATATCTGGTTGTCCCATTATTATTTGCTTAAAACCTTATTCTTTATTTTTCTTTTTTAAAAAAATACCAAATAGTGATAGAACAAAATGACATTAGAAACAATACAAAGCTTCACTTAACAAAGTAATAGGAATTCAACAATCGTTGCTGTATTACATGATGCTATCTTCAAATTAGTTGCTCAGGCTACTATGAGATTCATTAAAAAAAAAACAATGAAAAAAATGTAAGAAACTGAAAAATAGGAAAAGAAAGAATAAAAAAATTTAATGATTGGATGCCCCTTTCAAGAAACCAGTAGGAATCAACAGCACAATTATCTAAACTATTCTGCATATGTACCTAAATATATCTTTTTCCCTTGTTTCATTTGTCCTTTTCCTTATCCAGTTTTTCCTTCCCATTAAACAATTTATGTCACTTTCACAGTATCTATTATACCTTTTAGATTTTAACTACTCTTTCAGGTTCCCACATTAGTGAGATAATATGATGTTTGCAGATATGGATCTGATTTATTCCACTTACCAATATAGTTTCTAGCTGCATCCATTTATCTACAAAAGCCTCAAGTAGGGCCAGCCAGATAGATCAGAAGACCAGAGTGCCTGCTTAGGCAAAGCACAGCAGCTGGGGTTCAAGCCCTTGGTGTGCTGTGCCACCCCATCCCCACGACATGCTGAGACATTGATTGAGAGTGGGCACGGTGACACGTCCCTATAATTCTAGTGCTTAGGAGGCTGAAAACAGGAGGATCACTACAAGTCTAAACTATATAGTGAAACTCTATAGACCCTGTACTAAAAAGAAAAATCTACTTCTCATTAAAATGATTTTTTTAAAAAGCCTCAAATTTATCTTTTTTATAACTGAATAATACTCCATTGTGTAAAAAACTTTTTTAGCCATTCCTCAGTTGATGGACATTTGGGTTGTTTCCAAGATTTAGCTGTGACAAATTGTGCTGCTATAAACTTGGGTGCACATATATTGCTGTGATATGATGATTTCAATTGTTTTGGAAAAATACCTAGGAGGAGAATAACTGGTTTGAATGCACATCCAAATCTAGCTTTCTGAACAATCTCCATATTGATTTCCATAATGGTTATACCAGCCTGCACACCCACCAACAATGGAGAAGGGTTCCTTTTTCCCCACAGGTTCTCCAACATTTGTAAAAACTTATTCTTAATAGAATTTTCTTCAAATTATTGTCAAACATAGCTAACATAAATGTGAGCTTATTTCTAGACTCATTTCTGTTCCATTTATCTATATGTCTAATTTTATGCCAATACTTCTCTGCTTGTTGTGTGTGTGTGTGTGTGTGTGTGTGTGTGTGTGTGTTTGCACATGCATGTGTACACATGCACTGCAGCACTGGAGAGTAAACCCAAGGCTTTATGCAAACACTCTATCAAGAACTACAGCTACATGGCTTTAAAAAACATTTTATTTTGTGACAGGATCTCAGCAAGTCACTCAGGCTGGCTTTGAACTCACAATCCTCCTTTCTGAGCCTCCCAAGTAGAAGCATTTATATTTTTAAATAACTCCCTTAGTCTGGTAGAACATGGCTCAAAGGGAGCCCAGGGCAAGAGTGACAGCAACAAGAATGATTAGTAGTTGATGGACATGGCTCCTGCATGAAAGACTTGCATTCACACTGTATGGGGAAAATGTGGACAGACTGGTTTTGGAAGTAGGTCATAGGATATGATTGCATGTAGGGGATGAGAGGAGATAATAATTTTCAGATGTCTTGCTTAATCAATCAGGTACATAATAAAATCATTGTGCCTGTTAATCTTTTTTTAAGTAGGAAGAATTTATCAATAGGAAGAAAGCTTTTGAGAGGGACAGATGGGCCCCAGAAATTGGGTTGCCCACCAATCCCTCTTCTCAAAGGTGTTTTATTAAGTAAAGTTATGAGTCATGTGGGACTTAAGGTGGGACAGAGTTATAATCAATAAGATTACAAGGACAGTCACTTAGGTAATATTGATCCAATGGCAAATTATAGTATAGGTGTGAGGTGGGACAAAACTATGGTCAACCAATAAGTATACAATTATAATTGGTAGGGTAATTCTGATCAAATGGAGTCATGGGGAAGTCATGTAGCAAGTGCACAATGACAAGGACTTTTCTGGAAACTGGGTTGAGAAGGTTTGGTCCTCCACCCCAAGGTGAGTAGTCTTTCTTTGTCTTGTAGCCTGGCCTTTAGTGAATACACCTCAAGCCACAGTTGTCTTCCACACTCAGCTTTTGAGGGCCTGGCCCTGTCTGACTATCTACAATACTTCTACATAACTTAGCTATCTGTAATATTTCCCCTCTGAAGAAGTACCCATAGCTGTTGTGAGGGGGCAAAGGACAAAGGCTGATCTGGCTCTTTCCAGATGAAGAAGTTGTAGTTGTGATCATTGGTTGAAGATCCACAGAAGATCTATCCAAAGGCCCTCAATAGACACCAAATATTCCTGTCATGGTAGATGTACAGCTTTAAAACTGAAGAAGACAAGGCCAAAGATATAGTTACATATGCATGAGCCAAATAAAATCAATAGGATAATTATGAATATAGCTAACAAATTTTCCCACTATGAGGAGCCAGTAGTAGCTTTTCATAAAGAGGATAAGAGGAAAATACAGGGATTTTTAGAATCTGTTACGATATTAATCTGTCATCTAGTCTCTTGAATAGCTATTGAGATATTAACAGAAAGATCAGGAATGCACACATAACTAGCTCTTTAATTGCACAAGTACTCCCTTGTGCTTCTGTTAGAATTCAAATGCCATCCTTTTTTGTTTTGTTTTGTTTATTTTTTTTTTGTGTGTGTGTGTGCAAGGTCTCACTACAGCTCAAACTCGTGGTGATCCTCCTGTTTTCTGCCTCCACAGTGCTGAGATCATGGGCATGCAGCACCGTGCCTGGACTGCCATCCAACTTTGGAGGGTGCCTTGTCTCAGTGTTACCTAATGCAGGAGAAAGAGAGCAGCCGTGGTGCCACTTAAGGCCTGCTGAGTTTGGTTAGTTAGGGCCTCAATATGTTGTGAGACACCCTGTAACCATAGGGAAGGGATAAAGATAGAAGCCAAATGATCATAGCAGTGAAGCGCACTTCTATACCATTGATGCCACAGCTGGCTCAAGTTTACAGATATGTCAATGCTTTGGACATTTCTGCCTTGAAGCCATGCAAATCCCAGCATATATCTTCCTATCCATCCAGGGGATAGTGAGGGCCAGAAAGTGGTTTTACAAGACCAATGAATACTAATGGGGGCTTTCCATCTCATTTTACTGCAATTAAGAGATTACTTTTTTGCAAAGTAATCTTCAGCCTATAAAATTATTGTGTGCATACATTGTTTGGGGATATCCATTCCAAGTATTTAGTACAGCTAGGCCAATGATAATAGGAGTGGATTTTTTTGTTCCAAACTTAAGGGGGCCTTTCTATTAAGTGTCATATAGTGGGAGTTAGCCAAAGGTAATCTTCCCATATCTGAAAATAGTCATTTTGATAACTATGGCTGTTAGCCCTCAAGACAGAACTCTTACTTTTACTTACTAGGGATCTTTCTAGGAGCCTTTAAAGAGATTTCAGCGGCACTGTTTAAAAAAAAAAAAATCCTAAAATAGCTCAGTAGACTAAAGCACCTGCTTAGGCCGAGTGCAGCAGCTGGAATTTGACTTCCTGCATGCTGTGCCAGCCCTGCCCATGGGGTATACTGAGACAGAATATGAGACTGGGCCTGGTGGCGTATGCCTGTAATCCCAGTGCTTGGGAGGATGAAAACCGGGGAGTCACTATGAGTCCAATCTACATACTGAGACCATGTAGACCCTGTACTAAATACATTAAAAAAAGATTTAAAAATTTTTATTATTCCAAGGATCATTAAAAGTATAGTTTATAGGATACTCAGTTATCTTACAATAGTGCACTAAACTATGAACTATTGAATTCTTTCATAATTCATTGATACAGGCTTGTAGTTTATTCCATTCACTTCCTTAAAGTGTGAATCCCTACCAAGGAAATACATATGTACTGCACAAGGGGAGCAGGCCACATATCTAGCAAGATGTTTGTTGTAAGGACTCTGCACATTCTTGTGTCCACCTTAGAAATGAATTGTATTCTCTCTTAAGTGGTAAAGTCATTACTAAGAGGACTAAGAGTAACATCTTATATTACTTACCTAAAGACTTTGGTTTCATTTGTCTTCAACTAGAATCTTAAGTCTTCTATGGATTAGCATGAGTATTCCAATGATGGTTGTATTCCAATGATGGTTGCTCACACTCAGTGATAGTCTCTGGTTCCCAGGACTGGAGTTGGGTGTGATATGCCCAAAGCTCCAGGCCAGCTACCTTGACAGTTGATAAAGTTGATGGGATCACAGTGGTGGTCCATCCCAAGAAGGTCCTCTATTCAATTATCTAGGTGGAAGGTCTCCAAATGATATAAGGGAATGAAACTCCCAAACTATTAGATGTCTGAAACACCAAGTTTGTGGTGTTTCAAAATAGAGGAACGAATTCTAGGAAGAATGGACATTAAGAGTAGGCAGGATTTATTGAGAGAAAGAAAGCTTCTCTCTGAGAGAGACAAAAGGGGGCCCAGAAAGTGGGTTGCCCCTGTGCCTATTAATCTTTATTGCCAATTTAGTTGGTTAAGAGACTCTTGGAGAGAGACTGGATTGTGAACACACTAATCTTATCAATTGATTAACCCATTGTTCACTATATAACTGATTGGGCTATTAGGACAAATGGGTTTAATTGTCTTTGGGAAACGTATCTTGTTCTTGCCTCTGGTTCTTTTGTTGGCATCTGCTTTCTTAATGCCAGGAGCTGAGGACTTCCCTGCTCCATTATTTTGGCCATCATGTCTCTTCCTTGGAGTCAGCTGTCAGTGGTCTGAAACCATAAGACAAAATAAACATTTTGAATAGCAGTTAATGGGAAGAATTCTCGCCCTGACTAACTATATACATTGATATCTATGAACTAAGCAACTAAACTGAGGGATAGCAATGTGTAATACTAAAACCATGCTTGAAATGACTATCATTTGGGTCACCTAAATGTGTACTGCTTCCAATGTCATATAAATTATTGGTATACTCTCTTTAAAGTACATGTTTGTAAAAAAAAAAAAAAGGTAATAAAAGAAAACAAGAGACAAGAAGAAAAAAATGTCATAGGATTGTCTGCTACAATGTTATATATGATTTGACTTGTAAATTACTTTGTAAAATGTGTAATTGTTTTTTTTTTATATTTTATAGGGATTTAAAATTTATAATATCCATGGTTTCTGGAAAATAGCAGTTCAATGTTATGTCTAAAGCTTTTTATATTCAGACAGATAGTGATGTTAAGCTCTACTACCTGCCTCTGTTACAGGGTAATAATGTCATTAAGCTTTTCTTCTGTATGTTTAACAGTTAAAGTCTGCAGAACAAAAATTAGAGAAAAAGAGGAGCTACAAAGATAGCCAATATTTTGGCTCTAACCCTTCAAGGTCAGTGAGGACTCAGGACATAAGAGAACCTGTGCTGTGCCATCTTGTAACTCAATGTTGTCTCAAATTTTCTTATCAATGAGATTATGGGGCCACAGAGGAAAGTGATTGGTGATGTATAGTGTGTCTAAGGAGAGTCATCTAGAGAGAAAAAATTCTCTCAGGCTTTCACAGAGAGCAAATTGGCCAAGTGGTGGCCATGACTTATCCAGATGGCTAACACTGACAAAAGATCTACAAGGTGCTGTACATGGTTTCAGTGTAAATCCTGAGGGGATTTGACTAACCTTGTCAGATACAAAAGTTACATTTTTACTTATATATGTCTTACTTTAACTTGGTCTTAACCATCCAGCAGAAAAGTACAACCATAAGGTATAAAAAGTAATGCCATATTAATATGCTGAGCTGTTAAAGGCTCAAGTCAACAACTTCAGACAGTTATATAATAACTGGAAACTGTCTATTATATATTCCTGATACCCACTGCTATTATGGACTGTTGGGCTATGATGGGTTATTTTGCTGAATTCAAATACCTCAATATTTGAACTGGTATCAAGTATAAAAAGGTTCTTTAAAGACTTCTCCAAATATAGCTACTCTAACAACAATGGAACACCCAACTCTGACAAAGCAAAACAAAAAGGGGGATATGAATAAAGGACCATTTGATAGTGAAAAAAAATATAATGTATATACAAAATAGGATAGATACAGAACTACCTTCTATTAGTTCAATGAGAAGAAAGGTTTGTACTAATATTGTTTAGACAAAATATCATGTCTGGATCTTTTCCTCTGAGCAACTACTACAAAGGCAACAATATACCATGTTTTAATTATTGGAACTGTCCTACTAACCTGTTTTGAAACTATTTCACTGGTATTTTTCTCATTAAAAAGAATAAAAAATTAATAAATAAACATTTTCTCCTTTAAAGTTGCAGGTATTAGGTACTTTTTCCATCAATAGGATACTTAAATAATACATAAAATTGATATAAGAACAGCAATATTGTTGCTGTGATTATTCTTGACAGTGTGGCTGTTGAAACTGGAGTTTGACATGTGATTCTGGTCCGAGGTCAGAAAACCAGAGTACTGATAGAAAAGTAGGCAACAAAGACCAGGCTCATTGAGTTTCAAATAAGAAGGGGACTTTGTGGGAATCAGACTAGAGCCTGTGTTTATGTCATTTTAGCAAGGGATTTCTTTTGTTTGCACATGACCTAGAACTTTGCAAGAGCTGAATTTAAAGCAGTGGACTCATTGATCTGATGGAGGAAATTTTGAGGCAATCCTTCATTCAAGTTGTGACGTAGCAGTTCAATGATTTTAGTCAGATTCTACTGAGAATTGAAAACAAAAAGCAACCAGAAAGATTTGAAAAATGTTCAGTTTGGCCAGAAAAAAAAGCAGGTGTAAAGATAGAGCCCAAGAAGGTGTGATTGCTGAAGACATTAGCACAACTAAAAAGAAATCAAGTACTTTGAAGTGGGAAAGACGTCTTGAGGCATCTCAAGAGTCAGCAAGATCCCCCAGGATGCAAAACTATAAATCTTTTACTTGAGAAGATAACCTTAGACTCCTTGCTGGAAAAGGTCCATCTAGGGATTGGTACCCAGGCATTCCTTGCACCGTGCTCCACCATCCAGGCATTCAGAAGCCCTGGAGGCCTGGTCTCTGCATGGGCGGGCCCACCACTGCTTGAGCTGGTAGCAGATGTTGTCGTTGTCCATAAGACACTGTTTGTGCAGGTATGCAGAAAGCTCATTACAGAATCCAGCTGGCCATGGACTGAAACCTCTAAAACTGTGGGCTGAAATAAACCTCTCATCCTTTAAGTTAAGGTGTGAGCTATTTTGTCCAAGCAGTGAGAAAGCTGACTAATATGACCATTTAAAGAGGTAGAGAAGAGCAGGAAAGAGACACATTTCTGGGATTTGATCAAGAATTGTCTTTAAATCATATTGATGAAAGAGGTCCTTAGCTGGGCATGGTGGCGCATGCCTGTAATCCCAGCACTCGGGAGGCAGAGGCAGGAGGATTGTTGGTGAGTTCGAGACCAGCCTGAGCTACAAAGTGAGCTTAGGCCAGCCTGAACTGCAGTGAGACCCTGTCTCAAAAAGACAAAAAAAAAAAAAAAAAAAAAAAAAAAGAAAGAGGTCCTTGATGTAGCCAATTAAAGAACCCACTTAGAGCCTTAGCTAAAAAATAATTTCTGTTTCTTAAAATTTCCAAGCTTAGAGTTGTTGTACCTAGATAATGCTTGTTCTACACTTAATTTTGTTCCTTCTTAATAATTAGATCTAGGGTCGTCTACCCAGAAATACTGTCTCTGAGTCCTGCTTCCCATACTCTTCAATATCTTGACCCTACCTGAGTTTTTGTGTTTTATTTAATTTTTTATTTTTATTTTATTTATTTGGTACGTGGTCTCACTATGCAGCTTCGACTCACAATGATTCTCCTGTCTTGGCCTCCCCAGCCCTGGGATTACCGGTGTGCACCACCACACCTTGTTTGGAGGTTGGCTCAGCACTCCCAGGGTTCCAGGACCAGCATGGCATGTGATACTGGGAATTATACCTCCACCCTTGCACCGGCCAGGCACCTGCTTAGACCACCGAGCTCTCTCCCTTGCCCTCTATCTGAGTTGTACTCTGTCAATTCATCCTGCTGGTTTTCCTGAAAATTTACCTGAAAATATTTATTCTTCTTCAATACTTAATTTTCTTGACTAGAATGCTGATTACACAAAAAATAAATATTTCTTAGCTTTCTTCACCTTTCTATCCACGGATTAATTGCCTTGTGATATTAACTAAATTGTTTCTCTATGTATCAAATTCCTATACTGAAGCCCTAATGCCTATTGTGCTAGCATGTGGAGTTGAGGCATTTGTGGGTTGATTAGGTTCAAAGGAGACATTCATAATAAGATTAATGTCCTTATAAGACAAGACACCAGAGAGGTGTGGAGACACACCTTTCCAGAATAGCCATGTACAAAGCAGGAATAGAGCCGTAAGTTAGGAACTAGACTCACAGCCACCTCAGTCTTCAACTTCACAGCCTGCAGAAAAGTAACAGACAAATTTCTGTTATTTAAATCACATAGTTGATGGTATTTTGCTATATCTGGGATGAATAGTGCACATAATTCACACATACATTCATATTTAATAAATGAATGTATTTCAGAGTTCAGAACACCAAATGCTAGACTTGGAAAAAAATACAGTATGGGAGGTATTCAACATTTGCTGTATAAAGCTAAGATAATGGATGATATTAATTAAGAAAAGAGGGCCTAGGACAATGTTCTGAAGGATTCTGAGAAGGAATAGCTAGAGGGTAGGAGAAAGAACAGCCAATATTACTAAAAGGACAGTTTCAAAAAGGACTATTAAGAGGAAAACTGTCAGCTGAGTTGTTAATTTATGAACTCTTTGCCGAACTTCCCAAACATCCAGATTCTGATGGCTTGAAAAGATGCACAAAAATCCCATAGGATGTAGTGGTTCATAATTTCAATCATAGCAGTAAGAGTGAGCTCTAAAGAGTACCTTGAATCTTAGTAGAGGAATATAGAGAAAACATTCATTCATTCATATCACAGTTTTTGGGTACTATTGTAAGAAAAGAAAAACTCATGTTGATACAGATTAATAACCTTGGAACAGGCCAGGGTTAGAACAGACAGCATATTGCTTTCAGATTTTTTAATTTTTTTTAATTTCTAATTTTGCTTCCATGATTTTTCATGTACACATACAGTCCCCTCTTGACAGCCCTGGGGCATTGGTTCTTAAGTCCCTTGTAGATACCAAACTCTGTAAATGTTCAAATTCCTTGTATAATATTTATGTACAGCTTACACAATCTTCCCAGATTATTTACAGTTCTAACTCAATGTCAATGCCATAAAATAGCTGTTTACTATATTGCTAGGAAGGTATGACAAGAACAAAAGTGTTTCAGTCATTATAGGCCTAACTACACGGTACACAATCCTTATAGCTGATTGAATTATAAATACAAAGGATTGGTTTTACTGTTTTCTCCTGTATTTTTTCTATACAGAAAACACTATATTTCCCTAAAGTTAAGAAGAAAAATGATTCATTGACATAAAGAAACCTATTAATGCAGAGCTTTTGTAGGAAAGTCAAGGAGAACCAAATTCATTCAAGCATCTCTGGTGTGCCAAAACATATTTTGCTTTAAACTTTGCCTTACAGTAAAGCAAAATAATCCATGCAAACTTTTTTTTCATGTAAACTGTTAAGGAAGCTTATAAGTAGAAAATAATTGAGTTCTGGTCAGTGGTATATTGACCAGCAATGTTCTGCAATGAGAATAAATTAATTTAAACTCAAAACATAGTTTTCTTAAAAAATAAATCAAAGTATTGTCCAATAATGAATCCAAAATCATTTGATTCTTCCACCTCTTACCCTAGTTGGTTTCTGCTAAATATTTAGTGACTTTTATTCCACTGTGTGGGAAGAGAAGGATACGTGGCAAATGTGCCATGAATGTGCTGTATTCTCTACGAAAGTCAGGAAGAGGCCTTGCACCTGAGAAAGCCTGTAATAGAATGCCTGAAGAGAGAAGAGTGTTAACATTTTACATGGAAAACGATGCCATTTTACCTCCAAGGATAATATCTGGCTCTGAAAAGCCTCTTTCAGAGCTCTGCCAAGCCCAGGATCATAAGACTATCAACATAACGAAGGCTGGGTGTTAAAGCGTTGCCCTGTGCCGAATTCTTATCCCAGCAGTGTCTGTAGATGGAATAAATGTTACAGTGGCATTAAAGTACAGGCTGTACAAAAATACTGCAGTATAAATTATTTGTAAAGAAATAAAAGATGTCTTGTAATTTGCCAAGAAACAACAGTCTAATGTGTTTCCCTTTTTTTAAAAAGAAAAAAAAAAAACTGCTTGCTTGCAAAATATTCAGAAAGTAAATTATCTATTACTATTGCTTGCTCGCTAATTGTCAGTAATAATCCCTTTCCATTACTATGGTGAAGTAGGTCATCCAATTTTTAGTGCTTATGAAACTTGCAATTTAGAGCAAGGCAGCATATCAGCAAGTTAGATTTTAATATGATTGAACAAATAGCTTTCCTTTCTGTCTGTTTAACCCTAAACATGGTTCCAGATCTGCTCTAATATCTAAAGTGATTATGCTTAATTTTATTTATATATTTCTTATATTTAGCTGTAATGATGATAGCCTAATCTTAATCTTTTTCTTTAATCTTTTAATTAGTATATTTTACTTTTTAGAGCAGTTTTATTTTTACATAAAAATTAGTTTTTAGTCCTTCCACATACAATTTATCTCACTCACAACCATTTTTATTTACCTAATTCTTGAGTTTTGGGACAGGTTGGGAACCTGAGAATACCTTTGTACATTTTAACTACCACTACCATAGTGTTCTCTGATGTTTCTGGTTTCTTTTCTACTCATGTAGTCCATCTTTCATAGCTGTTGAGGAACTTTAGCCTGGCCATGTTGATAATGATCCTAGCATCAATGGAGAGGTAGACTTGGGCAAAGGAAGGATAATAAATAGGGCAGAACTGATGAAGGACTAGAATAAAGTGTAATTAAGTAGGTTTCTTGGTTATTCTTCTCTCATTGCTGGGACAAAATACCTGACACCCAAAATTAAGGAAGGAAGGGTTTATTTAGCTCACAGTCAGTGGAGGTCCAGTCAGTACTTTGCTGGCTGCAAGACAGAGTAACACATGGCAGAGAGCAGTCCTTCATGGAAGCGGGAAAGAGCAAGGGAACCAGGGAGGATGGCTAAGACCAAGATAAAGCAAGAGCTATATAACAAGAAATGTAACTTTTGTATGTGACAAGGTCAGTGAAATCCCCTCAGGATTTACCCTGAAACCATGTACTGCAGTTTGTAGATCTTTTAAATCAACTAAATGTTTGTAAACAAAAAAGGCAATGAAAGAAAACAATTGATAAGAAAAAAATGTCGTAGGATTGTCCTGCTACAATGTTGTATATGGTTTGATTTCTAAATTTTTGTGTAAAAAAGGTGTAATTGTTTTCTCACATTCTATAGGGATTTAAAGTTTAGAGTAACCATAGTTGTTGGAAATAAGCAGCTCCATGTTATATCTGAGGCATTTGATATTCAGACAGATAGTGATGTTAAGTTCAATTGCCTCTGTTATAGGGTAATAATATCATTAAGCTTCTCTTCTGGACTTTTTTACTGTTCAAAATAAAATAAACTCAGAACATCAAAAAAGAAGAAGACGAGGAAGAGGAAGAGGAAGAAGAAGGAGAAGGAGAAGAAGAAGAAGAAGAAGAAGAAGAAGAAGAAGAAGAAGAAGAAGAAGAAGAAGAAGAAGAAGAAGAAGAAGAAGAAGAAGAAGAAGAAGAAGAAGAATAGAGTAGTGGCAACAATGGCAACTGAGCACAAGCCAGTCTCCCTTATGCTGCATTCAGGCTACCTGCCCCAGGCTGGGTGTAGTACTCATACCCACAATCCCAATAGATTGTGAATTAATCATAAAGTCTAGAAGTCTTGCCCATGACTGTATAAGGCTTTTGGGGAGACAACTATACATAAACCATAACAGTAGATTGGAAAGAAAAAGGGGGATTTAAGAAATTTTGTGGTAAATGGTACATGGCCTAGTAATGAGTTAGACTCTGTAGGAGAGGAACTGAGTCCCAGATTTCTGGCTTGGGCTATGGGTGCAACCCTTAAGAGAGATGGGAAATTTTCAGAAAAAATGAGTTAACAGGAGATAAAAAAAAAAAAAAAAAAAAAAGGTATACTTGTTACACTTAAGGGACTCTCCAAGTGAAGATGGCCACTTTTAGATTGAAACAGACAGCTTTGGAAAGAAAATTTCAGGACCAGTTTAAAGGTATAGGACTGTGCACACTAAGGCTGCGTGAGTCATCGCTCTGTGGTAAAAGGTGGAGACATGGACAGATATGGGCAGACCAGGGGTGGCGTGTGCTTGTCAAAAGGAAAGATAGGTTTGCTGGGGTTGGGAATCAGTGGAGAGGAAAAAGAATTGGGTACTAGAATTGCATATTCTCATTTTAGTCTATGTTTTATCACTAAAGTGAATGACCTTAGTTCAAATATTCTCTGTTTCTCTCTCCCTTGCCCCTTACCCAAAAGTAATAATGAAATTATCCTGAGGGATCAGTGTAAGATATGATAAATTAATGCACAACAAATACTCTTAAAAGGTAAGTATAACACACTATCTATCTTCTAAAGTCTTCTGTTTTGGAAGTTTTGACTAGGAAGAAAGAGAGAAAAATAGGCCCAGCAGGCCTAGAGGAAGAAGTACTCACAGATTGGAGGATATAACAATGAGTAGCTCCTCCATTTTAACTTCTATTCTGTCAAGAATAGCTATAATTTTCATTTGTCTCCCCCAAAAAGATATACTGAAGTCTAGTCCCAAATACCTCAGAATGTGACTTTAAGTAGAAAAAGGGCTGCTGTCCTTATACTTGCTTAGGATGGGCTCCTACTGGAGAAAGGTGGATGCTGAACCCCTAGTCCACCAGGCTGGTGTCCTCATAAGCAGGCTAAATAAAGGCACAGGAGCTTTGGAGGAAGCCATGTACAGATAGAAGTGGGACTGTAGGTATCCAGCTACAAGCCAAGGAATGCCAAAGAATGACAGAAAATCACTGGAAGCTGAGGAAGCAAGGAAGGATCTCATCTACGCATGTCAGAGCAAACAAGGCCTTGATTGCAGACTGATAGCCTCCAAAACTGCAACAAGCATTGGGTTGTTTCAAGCTTCTCAGTGTGGTACTTTCTTACTGAAGCTTGAGGAAACTAATGTAAAATTAATTGTGTTATGTTTAGAAAAGCCCTTAATAGAGCCCATGATCTACTTCAAAGTAGATAAATACAAGACACTACAACATAATAATAACCATTTTAGGGTTTTGTTCCAATAGTTTTAAAGAGTAGTTGTATATGCAAGTAAGTAAAATAGCTCTTGCCAGCATAAAAAACCAATTATTTCAGATATTAAAACACAGAATCTGAAATTATGCAAATTGGATTGGCCCTAGTCTGTGGAATCACTAGAGATTAAAGTGTGTGGCCCTAATGTTTCCAAAATCCAGAGCTGTGAGATGAGTATGTTCTGGGTCTTAGTTCTGTGTACACAGCGTGCAGAGTTGAACAGGCAATACAGCTTTTCCCTCCTTCTGCAACATGGCCGAGAGCACTGCTAGCTCATATGTGGTGCATCCAAGTCTCCTATCAAGGACTTCAAAATGAGCTTCAGTCCTGGATCTGCCACTCTTGTAGGTTTTAGGTAAGTACTTGAGTGGACATCTGTAACGTTTTGTCTGCTCATCACCTTTTCCTTTCAAGGACTGCCTGTCCTCCAGATTAACATCTCTTACCTGAGGGCCAGCATGTGGGTCTTGTAAATTCACGTCTCTAACTCCATTTATTTAAATGGTTTTCAAATGTTACATGGACAACAAGGTAGAATATTTGTCTTTAGTAATGTGAGCACCAAAGGCCAGTGTGGGAGGCAGCCAGCTCCCTCCACAAGGAGGAAGCCTGCTTGTGAATGAGACTCTGCAAAGAGACGGAGGGCTGGCTGCACCCTGAAATCTTATCATTTACGTACTTGGATTGTATAATTATGAAAAGATTCATCCTCTTTCTTCTTTTATTCCCTACATCTGGTTTGAGATAAGTTTTATAATTACTGAACTTGTCTGGTTTTCAGTTTTCTGATCTATAAATTAAGGGGATTATCCTTCAACTCTGACCACAAGTAAGAGAAAAATAAAATTTCTGGAATTGAAAGTATAAGAAATATGTGGGTTAGGAACAGTGAAATAGCTCAGTGGACTAAGCACCTACTTAGGCAAGTGCAGGGACTGGGCTTCGATCTCTGGCACCATCTGCCTCGCCTGACCCACCTCTGGGCACACTAAGCCAGCCACTGAGACCAGTGTGTTGCACACCTATATCCCAGTGCTGGGGAGGCTGAAAACCAGAGAATCACTACGAGTCCGAGCTGCATAGTAAGACCTTGTACCAAATACATTAAAGTAAAAGAAAGAAACAAATATATGGGGTAGTGTCATAATCACCACTGACCTACTGCAGAGCCAGAAGCTGAGCCTAACCTACACCAACACAATCCCAGCTAACCTACAACACAGGATCAATAATCATTTAAAAAATAATAATCACAAATTAAATTATTAAATGTTCAAGGTATTAAAACTTAGTTAACTTTGTATACGTCAAAGACTAGAACACTAAGAGCCTGATGTTTTCCCACCAGATCTCCACAAACTCAATTGCCTTGTCATTTTAAGGATTTTTTTTTTTTAAATTTTGTGGAACCAGGGATTGAACTCAGGCCCTTGCGCTTGCTAGGGAAGTGCTTATTCTACTGAGCCATCTCCCCAGCCCCTTTCCTCTGGTCTTAAGCCTAATACTGTAACTGTTTTGTTTCTAAATTTCTCTAATTCTATCTAGAAAATGACAAAAAGTGCACTTATGCACTCATGGAAATTAAATAGAACTAAACATTAGTTTGAGCCCTTGTGTTTTAGCACTGGAATACAACTCAGAAATTATCTAGCTCAATATCCTCATTTTACAGATGAGAATCCTAAGGTCCAAAGAGCTTTCCTGATCTATCAAAGATCTCTCAGCTGATTAAGGTCAGATGAGACAAAACCCCAAGCCTTTTAAATCCTACTTTATCACTCCTTCTATTGCAACAAATTTCTACTAGTGTTTACCAAATTTGGAAGGACTCACAGCTAATTCTCTTTGCTGATCTCACTGTTTCTAATTTTCCTAAGTATATTTGAGGCTTTTGAAAGCTGTGAGCTTGAATATCAAAGTTTCTTCTTGTCCAAAATTTGAACAACAAATGGAAGGAGGCAGTAAGCTTGATGCCTTATAATTAGGCTATTTTATATTTCACAAGATTTTGTTCTGTAACAGTACAATGACTGCACCATTCAAATAAGAAAAAAAAGAACAGATTTAAGTTGGCATTCCATCTCTGCCTTTTATGACAGCAATTTTTTAAAGGTTGAGCAGAGTTACCCCCACACCTGTTTCCTTTAAACTGCAAGGGACCCAGCTGCACTCTGTAGGGAAATCACAAAGACAACTGGAGATCTTGTCAATTTACAGCCAAGCTTGGCTGGAGAAAAGTGGATAGCTGATTTGAGAAGATAGGAAATAAGTACATTTACCTGAAGATGAGCATGGCCTAACTGAAGAGACCAGAGATAATGGGAAGGCTTCCTTTGGTTTGGTGGGGAAATTCATGATTCTGTAACATCAATCAAGACAGTTTTATCTGATTGCTAAGTTTCAAGAAAAGCAGTGAACATTTAAAATAGCTGTACAGAAGAGAAAAAGGACAGAGGAAGGTACTTTCTCTGTCATGTAAAGTTGAAGACTAAGATATACTGGATGATAGAGAATTAACACCAAAAATTAATGCTATAATATTGAAGTAATGAAATTAGTTTAATTATACAAGGAGAAAGGTTCTTCCTTTAAGTTTTCAGGCTTCACTGCAAGGAATTATGACCTCAGTTCAACACACAGAGAAGAGGAAGGATGCATTGGTATGAAAGAGCTGGAATAACTCAATCAAATACTTAGAAATGGATTTCTGAAAGTCTTCTTATAGATAATTACATGCCACAGTTCTAGATGTTCAATAAATGTAGACGAAGATAATATGCAGCAGGCTCTTTAGCTTGTAGCAACTCTTCTCATTTACTGATAGACTATACTCATAAACAGTGAATTCCTGTGCAGTGGGCAACACACACATATACACAAAATAAGCACAAGAGCCCATATTAACTTTAACAGTCTGACTCTCTGTGGGAAGGTGTTAATATGTCTAACTAACCAATTATTACTACACACAGGGAATGATGCAGTTTTAGAGGTTGTGAGAGAACATGTAAACAGAAAGCCAGTGAGCATCATGGTACAAGCAGAAAGACACTGGGAACCAGAAGGAAGATTCAGAGAGAACACACAAGAGTGTGGGCTGTCAGGTTACCCAAGCAACAAAGAGACCTCTCCTCCTCCTCCTCAATTAATTTCACTTAAATATTTCTAAAACATCAATTGCATGTGAAGAATATGTTGCATATTAATCACTTCTATATTTATAGTCCAGACTCTATGATTAGAAACATAAAATCTATACACCTAACTTATTAAAATACCCAATGAATAGCAATGGCAGATGGCTGTCCTGGTGCAAAGGGCTACAAGTGGTTGGAGATTAATGATGTGATTTCAAGGTGAGCATGGCAAATGGAGCTGAACTAAGGATTCAGTTACAGGTGAGTCAAGTCCAAGCTTCAAGACGGATGCAGGTAGAGAGGTCTGGGAAGAAATTCTCAGTGAAGGAAAGAGGTGAGTAAAATGTGAAGATGAGGAAATTCTGGAAACATGAGCAAGGGCAGAGAGGAGACCACCACTGACACCAGACAGCAAATTATTGAACCAAATACATATGACAAAAATGAAAGAGTAGAAGACTATTGTCTGGGTAAAACATGGAAGGCTTATTTTAAATAAAATAAATTGGATTGATTTTAGTGAGGCTGACTAGCTTCTAATTATGGAGGCAAGCTCTTTCTCTATAGAAAAATATTCGTTCATTTGCCTGCAGTCTGAGAAGTCCTCCAGTTCATATTTGCATCAAAACAACCACTGACCCAACCACTAGGTAACACTGAGAGGACCCCATGGTCAGATTTAGAGTGTGGGGGATACATAGATCCCTGAAAACAAGGTTAATTCACTTAATCCCTCATAGATCACTTGTATTGTTTTAAATATCTCCTAGAAGCAGCAGTTCATAGTTCTAAACACGGAGGAAAAGCTTGTCTATAGAAAGCATCTGGCACTGACTTCACATTTCACTTTGGATGAGCAAGGAGAGTTCCCTGTTCTTTTTGTTTCTTTTTTTCTTGTCTATTTGATCTAACATCATTAAAAAAGCAGTAAGTCAATTGAAGACTCACAAATGGTAAGTTTTGCCTACTAAGGAAGGCCTTGTTCTGTAAGCATTGTCTATAAAGGCATTTTGTCACTTTTCCCCAAATTCCATCCTCTGTTGAATCTTCCAAGAAAGTAACAATCTGCCCATCAGCCTTTAACTTGCATTTTCTGTCCACCTGCTTTCACTTTCAGAGAAGGAAGAAATAGCCTTTTTACTTTCCTTCTACTGACTTCCTGTGGCTAATTTATAGAATTTGTATAATATTAAGGACTGTAAGGATGTTTTAAACACTGAAAATTCTCTCAATATGCAGCGCTGACCAGAAATTCTCACCATGAAAGCTTGGTGAAGAGATAGTGGCATCTTACGCAAATAATCTTCTAAATTAATAAACCTCATAAATTACAAAATCCCTGAATACCAACTGCTGAAATACAATCACTCTTTGACCTGAACCTATTAAATGAAGAAGTCTACTGTGCATAATTTACAACAGTGCTGTGAATGAAAAATAGCTCCTTAAAAAGGAGATAAAATATAAAAATGGTCTTGCTGTAGAAACAGAATTGCTGGTTATTTCAGTTCTTATTTATTTCACTATTGGTTTATGGGTCATCTATTAATTTTTATCTTTATCACTGTTGGACTCTCAATTGCTCAGTAATCTACAATCAAGATAACATTATATTTTTGTAGGTTGCATGTTAAGAGTGATATTAAAAAAGCATGTTTGTATTATACATATGTGTAGTATTTCCTTAAACCTAGAAAGTATAACATTATATGAGTGATTGAAAATTATGAAAATAAATGCAAAAAAAAAAGTGTTTCAGTAAAAAACATTGTCATTAATTGACCTCTAAATCCTCCCTCTCAAAATACTGCTCCTCACCTCAAAAGCACATCACATCATTCCTGCTCCGCTTGGAAGCACTTCTGAAGGCTTCTTTTCTGAGTGTTTTTAGTTGCACCATCCTGGTTACCTTCTTGTCCTGAATGGATCAAAACGTTAGCTTTGGGGACAACCCACTCGGGGTCCCCTTCTGTCCCTCTCTCGGAAAGGAGCTTTCTTTCCCCCAATGAATATATTCTGCTCATAAAAAAAAAATTACCTATTGTAACCACTTTGATTTGGGGAAGAACCAGAAGTTTCACTGTGAAGATCTATAAATAAGGTGGCTGAGGACACACCATGATATTTTTATTTGACAGAAATTCCACAAACATTTTTCTTTTTTTAATGTGTTTGGTTGCTGCAGGGTCTCACTACACAGCTAGGACTCGTGGTGATCCTCCAGCCTTCAGCCTCCCCAGCACTGGAATTATAGGCATGCGCCACTACTTCCAAGCAATCTGGGCAGCTCAGCCCACCCTGGGGGCAGGGCTGGCACTGCATACGGTGCTAGGGATGGAACTGGGGTCCCTGCACATGCCTAAATTTGCCTAAGTAGGCACTTAAGTCCGCTGAGCTATCTTGCTGGCCCCTCAACAAACATTTTGGTACAATACTTATGATAGGGGGTGGCACTGGAAATCAAACTTAGAACCTTGCCCTGGCCAGACAGGCACTGTACAGATGAGCTATATCTCCAGCCCTAGATAAACATTTTTAATTGATTCAAGACATCTAGGTTTGGCTCAGCAGATTAAAGCACCTTCTTAGATAGAGGTCAGAAGCCAGAGTTTGATCCCCAGTGTGCTGTGGCAGCCTGGCCCCTGAGGCATGGTGAGATAGCAGTTGAGACTAGGTGGTGGTGTGTACCTGTAATCCCAGCACTTGGGAGGCTGAAAATAGGAGAATCACTCTGAATCTGATCTACAGGTGAAACCCCGTAGAGCCTGTCTTAAAATACAGAAAAAAATTTTTTTTGAAAAGATGTAAGATATCTGTGCACCCTAGAAAAGACATTCATAAAAAAGGAATTCCAGAACTACTTTAGAAAGTAGTAAAAATGATGGAATATGTGTGTTTGAAGCAATGGTGAGTATTTTGAATGGAATCAAGGGCAGTGTGTCTTTCACTGTAATAAGTTTTCATTTTAATCTCAACATTCACCGTATATTTTAATCACATAGCACACAGATCTATTGGTAATACTACCAATGTAAGTAGTTATCTTTAAAAAAATCAAATTATGAAAATGATCACATTACATTAAAGGCTTTTAATGAGTGGTTTCAGGGTTGGGAACTTGGGGGATGTCATTCAGTAGACATAAAATTCAGATATGATAAATGAGTAAGTTCTAGAGATGTTCTATACAACAAATTCCATGAGGCTAACAATGCAATATTGTGAACATCAAAGGCTATTAAGAAATTAGATCTCAATGTTTCTACTGTGGTGCTGGTGAGAAAACGTGAGAGGCACGGGATGGGATCATGGTAGCCAAGTGCTTGTAGATATTCAAGCCCATCAATTTGAACATATTAAATATGTGTACATCATTGTATATCAGCTATACTTTAATACTGCTGTTAAAATAAAATTAATTGATTAAATTAATCAATCAGTAGTTCTTAAGTGGGAGTACTTTTGCTTTACCCCTGTCCTCTGAAAGCACTGGCAATGTCTAGAGATATTTTTGTTTGTCAAAATTAGGGCTAGTAGTGGTTGTGGTACCTAGTAGGTAGACAACAGGACTTCACACACTCCACAGTGTGTACCCACAGTGATTCTGTTGAGAAAGTCTGGATTAAAATGAAAATAAATCAACCCATGTTTCTAGGAATTTGGAAGGAATGGAATCTTATAAGCACAATCTCTTGGGAAATTCCTTGTAGAATTTTTATTCCCAAACAGGCTATTCTGGGTCAGCAAAATGAATTTGGAACTCACCTTCCTAAGTCCACCCCTGGAATTCTGATGGACTTCTACAGATATAGCTCTTCCAAGGAGATATGACACAAACCAAGAGTAAAATCTGGGTAGGATGCTGTTTTCAGTATATATTACCCAAGATACATTTTGGACTCAGATGGGCTGAAAGAAATACAGAAGGAAAAATCTTATGCCTGTGCTATCATCTATTAATGAAATCATGTTTAAGATTCCAACCTGTGTATTATATTTTAAGAGTTTGAGGATGAACACTTGCTGGAATTTAGTTACTAAAAGAAAAAGTGCAAAAGTAGCCTTTAATTAGAGCAGTCATACATTTGTATTGCTAGGTCCAAGTACAGAAATCATGAATGAAATAGGCAGAAGTTTCTTCAATTTATTGTATGACCTAAAGTCTGTTTAACTTTGGAGATTTTCCAGAAGAATCTTTTTTTTTTAGTGGAACTGGGAATTGAACTCAGGCCCTTGCACTTGGCAGGGAAGCGCTTATTCTACTGAGCCATCTCCCAGCTCCTCCAGAAAAAACTTAACATAAGAAAAATGTCCATTAGAGTTTTCTATTTTTTTAAATTCTAAGACTTTTATTTCTTTTTTAATTGTTATTCACAAAGTCCTTAAGTGCTGCATATTTATTTAAGGTTTTGTACCCCTGGTTTCCATGCATCTCTATACTTAAGGATAGCAGCATATGATACATTAAAATGATACACATTTACCATATCAAAGAAAGCACATATTAAACTGAAACCTATTTTGAAAGGATCATCAGAGTCATTTTGTGCTATCATGCGAACTTCACATTTGTAATGTTATTGTGTCCACTGAGTCTTCAAATCCATGCCATCAGGTTCTAGTGTGTTTAGCTCAGAGATGCTAATGCATTGGCTTTCAAATATTTTTATTTACAAAGCAAAAACAGATTTTAAAAGAATCCTAGACTATGAAACAGACATTGAGACTGAGGAAGGGGAATCAGCAAGAAGTAAACACAAGAAGGGTAACCCCGAGCACTGAGGAGTGTCACCTGAGCCCCTGTTCTGCTGTCGTTCAGAGGTAGCAACCATGGGTTTACTGTTTATCTCTAGATCTTCATTTTCTTACCTAGAAAGTGGAGATATTAATACCATGAATTTTTATGACAATTAGATGAATTTATATAAGAATAACTGATGGTCATTAATTTCCCACTCTTCATTTTCTGTTCTGCTAATCTTGCCTTTATAATATGCCATTTTGAATGCTTAAGTGCTGATCAACTGTCTTATAAATTCACTGAGAACAGAGAGGATGATGGGAATTATTACCCAGCCTTTTATACATTGCTCTAAAGATCAAAATATAGTAGATCCCCAATTCCTGAAAACAATCAGTACTCAATGGCAGTGGAAGAGAAAAGTAGTACCAACATTTGTCTTTGTGTTAGTTAATGTCATTTCTGCTACAAAGCCTCCTTTGTTGTCTGTAGTTTTTGGGTTTCTATAATAACCAGCAGTCACAATGCTTAGCTACATTAAAAAGATCAAGAAACTCTGGGTTGCTGTAGTGGCTCTGGAATGTTAAAACTGGGAGGCTGGGGTGATATGGGTTCTCAACATAGAAACCAGACCGGAGTCCAAATTAAAATTTAAATATGAGCCTTTTATTACCAGACCTGGGATAGCTTGACCATACTCACGCTGGAGCGGACAAACGGCCAGGAGCTTTAGAAGTACAGAGGTTTTAAAGGTAGAAACTTCATCCTTTTTGGCAAACAAATTTGTCATTTAACATAGAACAGTACCTTTAGGGACAGTGAGGCCATTACTCAGCGAACATTTTTTCTGGGAGCATTGTTTCCTCGGAACTTTCGTCTTTTGATAATTTATCAATGGCACGGTCTTACAAGGAAGCAGGGTCGCAGAAAGTTGAGCACAGTAACTTCTTATGTTTAGTTTTACATTAACTCATCACATTACTATTACATTAACCCTTTACATGAGGCAGGAGGATGGTAAATTCAATCCCATTCTGGCAATTTAGCTATTTAGCTAGATGTTATCTACAAATATAAATGAATAAATAAATAGATAAATAAGTCCTTTAAAAGATTAAAAAAGTTCTAAATAAAAACTATAATTTGCTCTGACAGTTGCTATGACACTAGATAGTGATTTGCAAAGTTAGAAATACAACAGTTCACGTGCTGTCCTGACATCATATATCTGATATCTGGTCTCACAAGTCTTCCCGGAAATTCTGATGCGTTCAAAAATTTGAAAATATCACCGTAATCCAACGTCCTTGTTTCTATTTTCTAGTTAGCCAGGTTCCCAGTAGTAGCAATGTTGTGCTCATAGCTAATCACAGATAGATAATGGATAACAACACTTAAGTGAATCAATGTACTTAGGTATTAAAAATAGAACTTAGAGTTCCTCACAGTGTAGTAACGGAATTCACAGGCTGTTAACATTTAATTTGTTTAAAAAATAAAGGAAAAAAAGATAAAATAAAAATAATAAAAAATAAAGGAGGGCTAGGAAGGTAGCTCAGTGGTCTAAGTGCCTACCTGGTAAGTCAAGGACCCTGGTTTGATCCCCAGTGCCACATGTTGTATTGGCTCTGGAGCCCTGGGCATGCCAAGCCAGCCACAGAAACCAAGTATGGTGATGCACACCTATGATCTCAGTGCTGGAGAGGACGAGACAGGAAAATCACTGTAAGTTCAAGCTGTACCAAATAAACAAACAAATAAACATGAATTTGTTTAGGCAGAAAAATTTGGAATAACGAAGTTAAATAGGATTTTTGCCTCAGAAATTCTCAACCTTTTCATAGACTTAGAAGCACTGTAAGGGCTGGCCAAATAGCTCAGCGGATTAAAGCCCCTGCAAGTACATGCAGGGGTCAAGGGTTCAATCCCCAGGAGATGGCAATTAAAATTGGGCTTGGAGGTGCACACCTGTAATCCCAGCTCTTGGGAGGCTATAAAGAGGCACATCATTGTGAGTCTGATCCAGTAGTGAGATGCTGAACACCTTATAGCCTCTTCCCTAAAAATACAAAAATAAATAAATAAAAGAAATATTCTAAATTTTCACAATTTTTCCAAAATTATTTGAAATTGCCTTTCTTTTCATATAAAAATGTATTTGTTGATACAAATGCCTCTGTTTTGCCTTTGAGATTCCCACATCCGCACTATTTTTATACTATATTATTTAACATATGACCTTACATTATGGTCACATGCATCCCTTCCAAATTACTAATGCAGGGTTCTCTACTGGAATGATTCTGTTTTGAGGGAATATTTGATAATGTCTGGAGATATCTTTGCTTGCAACAATTGGAAGGTTGTGTTTGCCACTGGAAAATACTGAGTTGGGACTAGACATGCTGCTAAGCATCCCACTGTACACAGAAGAACTTTCACAAGAAAGAATTATGCAATCACAAGGCAATGGTACTGAGGTTGAGAAACTTTTTGTTAGTAAACTTAAGTATTTAGTGGCTTCTGTATTTACACACTGACCTACAACAGACTTGTCTTCTCTGTCACCATATTTTAATCTTCCTATATTGCGTAACACAAGAGGAGAGGCACTTCCTAAGAGTACATTGAATGAATGAATTTGTAGAATTAGAGACTGGGGATATGTGGCCACAAAAAAATAATGGAGAACCTTGAAAGCCAAGGTCCAAAGCTGCAATACTTAATTCATCCAGTGACATCTGCATCCATAGAAACCTGGTGTAGGAGGGTAGATGGCAGGTGATCATGGCAGAGAGCAGTCTAGTCAGGTAATATGACAGACACAGAGCACACGGGACATGAGAGAATCAGGTGCCATCGCAGATGTTGTAGGTTGGTCCCTCTCACATTCACTCATGTGATTCTACATGCAAGACCTCTCTTCCTTCAATCCTGTCTATGTCCTATCAGGCAGAAAGTGACAGAAATTATCAACTGGTGGCATAAAAGCCATAAGATTTTTTTTACCATCCCAGGATCTACTTTTCTGATTACTTATCAGGGCTTTTTTAAAAAAATATCTTAATTTTTAGCAAATAATTCAAAGAAAGCTCGAAGTTTTCCCTAACACTGTCCTATCTTTGTCTCCATGTTTCATTCCTTTTTAAAAAAAAACTGAATTCAAATGATTTCAAAGGGACTATCTCAAGTTCTCCACATTTTCCTGCTTCTGTGTCACTCTAAACCTTCCTGAAGTCTGCTTGTCACTGGTCTCTGCATTCATTGTCATCTGAGCTCAGAACTTGGAGCCCCATTGGGGTAAGGCTAACCAAGAAGCACATTGACCTTTAATTTGTTAGCTAGGACTTACTCTTGTTGCATGAAGATTTCTGCGAGAATTCAAGAAACTAGCACTGGTAAAAGCCACATTTTCCTGTGTAGAAGATGACCCAAATAGAAAGCATATATTTGAGAGAAGCCTGCAAAATCTCTCGAAATCTGCAATTGATCTGTGAAAATAAAAGTTAGAATTTTATCATAAATAATATCATTATTAGTACTAACATAAATGTGAAACATTTAGGAATTTCCCAGACAAAGTGGTACAAAATTCAAGTTATCATTACTGATGCTTTAAATAATAATACTAATAATAATCCCTGTCTTTAAATAATAATACTTACAATCTCTGTCTACTTTTTAAGTGTGCTTTCTTTTTCAAAAATTAATAAAGTTTATTGATACATTTTGGGTATACATAATAATCACATTCATCACAGGGAATTTGTACTTGTACACGATAGATCTTCATTCTTTTCCCCCATTCCCTTCTTCCCTACCCTATGTACAGAACTTTTCTTTCCATTTCTTCCCTTTTCCTCATTTTTTTCTTTTCCCTTTCTTCCTTTCTATATGTATATAAAATATTTGAAGCTACTTTCTATGAGTCATGTTCATCCTATTACTTAGATACTTCCTAGCACTTTGCAAAATATTAAATAAAAGTTAGATGGTAAGACCGAGTTAGTACTCTGTAAAACCTTCTTTGACCACCTTAACTCCCCTTTGAACTCCAGTGATGGTTTTCTCCTTAGTTTTCTTCATTCTTATATGTATTTATGGCCTTGTATCACTTCTGTTTTTGTCACACTGTTACTTCAATATTTGTGGAACTGACATTCTAGTCATTAATTGTTATGTGTTTATCTCATCACTCCCCTGGATTATAGGGTCCCTTATGTCAGAGGCTGTGTTGTCTGGTGCACTTTACAGTAAGCAACATGCATAGTAGACACCCAGTGTCTTTGGCAAGCATGTTAGATCCTAGAAGAGCCAAAAGAATATATCTCTAAAGCTCCTTATCTGTAACCTTGTCCTTTCTGAAATGTAACCAGAGAGTAGTTTTGAAGAGAGATTAGAGTGTGTTTCTTTCTTGCTTTTTCTTCAGAATGAAAGCTCTTGTTTTTCTAACCTAGCAAAGTCAGATGATTTTAATCTCTCTAATGCAAGTTCCAGGATAACCTGTTCTTTGTATTGAAGGTCATCTGCTTGAATCTAAAAGTATCTGTTGGCAATAATTACTGAAGTAGCATATTTCTAATCTTTAAAAAGATAGCCCTGTATTTAAAATTAATTTTCTTATTTGTCTATGGTTGCAACTTAAAACACTCTTCCTTATAAGCTCTATAAAATGTTAATAGCTACATATAGAGTGACTTTACGACTGTAGTGTCATTTTTCTCAGCTTGATCAGCTCTTTTGAATGGCATCATTATGATCAAAGTTGTTTACTATAATAAAATATGAATAGTTTCGATAAAAAAGTAGGCACTGTTACAATTAAATAGTATCTGGCATTTTAGAATGTGATAACCACTCATAATGCTGCTCTAGGATAAACAAGTTTACAATATAAACATAATCGTAACAATAACAAGTTTCTGAAGCACAAAAGAAATATGAATTGGAAGAAGGGAGTGCTGCAGAGTTAGGGACAGGAATACTCAAAAAACCTAGAGTCCTTCAAAGAAATTATGGGAAATTGATTAACATTTTCTTTATACTGATACACTTCATCTCTGTTTCTGCTAGGAACAAGCATATTTTAAAATGAAAACAACATGCCAAATGTCTCAATAAAACTGAGGTGTTAATACTTTGTTTGATAAGGTATACAGCAAAAATTAGCATATTCATATTTGTAGAATGTTTATTCAATTATATTGCTATACTATTGGAAGACCTAACAGCCAGAACATATAAAATAACTCTATAAATCTTTACACCATGAATTCTCACCATTCTCTAAAAGCAATAAAGTTTTCTACAACGTACTGATTTTCAGGTTTCTGTTCCTTTCATTTGTGTGAAGACTGAATTGCCTCTAGCTGATACATACATTCAATGTGATTAACATTAGAGAGGTGTAAGAGAAATTTGATAAAATTCTAGTCAATGTTGTTACCGATTTGAGCTTCCCAAACAAAATTTAAAGAAGGTAAGTGATGGCGGACTATTTCTTTTGGAGATAAAAAGGATTGGGACTAGGAATTTTATAAAAGCAACTATCCTCATAAGGTTTAAGGTAAGTAATTCTATACAGTGACTATGTTTATTACTTTATTACAGAAGGAAAATAAGTAATATTTGGTATGATTCCTAATATATAAATTAGAAAACAATGAACAAATAAATAAAAGGATTGTTAAATTTTTTATTTAAGCATGTTATGCTACTAACCTGTAACTTAGTCTATGTAATCCCTTTACTAATTCATTATTTATGAATAATGAAAATATTTTCTCACGTCAGAGTAGTTTTACTTTCCTAATGAGCAAAATCCAAGCTGCTGTGCAGGAGCCGGTGGTTCAGTCCCCAGGCCTGCCCTGCTGGCTCTACCCCCAGGGTGTCTGAGATTGGTGACTAAGACTGGGCATGGTGGTGCAAGCCTGTAATCCCAGCTCTCGGGAGGCTGTAAACAGGTGGATCACTGTGAATCTGATCTAGTAGTGAGACCCTGACCATCCTATAGGCCCTTCCCTAAAAATACAAAACCAAACATACAAAATCCAAGCTCCTTAGAAGCTACTCTAGAGAAAACCTGTGGCTTTCTGACCTTAACAGACTAGAGGACATCAATGGGTCTGTGGACCTGTACACTGACCTTCAAGGTTATTCCTGGCTCCTCAAAAACAATAATAAATACTTGCAAATTCCTAAAATCTTAAACACATGTAAAGTTACATACATTCACATAAACATACACCTCCAGCTTATTCTCTACATATTTAGATTATATCTTTCTTGAGGAGATATTAGATTCCACTCAAGACTTCTCTGACCAGCTTCTCTGATGAATATTATTTGCTGAGTTCTTTTTTTAACTTTATTAAAATACTGAGTTTGTCTTACATGTATATTTGTCTCCCTACCATCTTCATGCCTGACCACCACTACTACTATGTTCTATCATAACATTCCATACATACTTGAAACCAAATGAAGAGTGGAGTTTCATCTTTAAAAACTAAACAGGCATTTCAGACGACACATTCTTGGCAATGGAACCTGGACAACATTTATCAAACACAGTAGGGAGAGTTTTCACTTCACATTATAAAAAGGATAGCCAGATAGCAACTGTTGCAGAAATGAAAGAAGATGGAAAACTTTAGCAAACAGTTTAAACTGTTTCCTAAAGAGACTACCTCCACTGCCAGAGATCTTGAATAGCCTCCGGAAGCAATTCTTCACATAATTGATGAATTTGGTTTCTAGTTTGGGAAGAGAACCGCCTTTCTCTATAGTTGCTTGTATTTTTTCTTTAATGTGTTCTACAGAACTAGGTCCCTTACATGTTTTAGGGAATTTTTTTCCTGTTTCTTGAAGGATTCCTGCGCTTTTGATCTTGGCATTGATGGTTTTGAGTCTTTTCCATTCTGGTTTGATTTTGGTGCATGTTTGGTTGGAGTATCTCATATTGATTTCTTCACTGGAGCTTTCTCTTCAGTTTTTTCATCATCAAAATCATCATACTCACCCTCCTCATCCTCATCCTCCTCCTCAACCTCCTTGGCTTCATCAGTAGCTAGTTTTACTTTTTTCTGTGGAAGCTTGCTGCCACCTCTGGAGCAGATCTACTTAAGAGTCTTACATCCTCTTCCTCTTCTTACTCTGTAACTTCTTCCACAGCTACTAAATGCTGTCCACTGATATGCACAGGCCCTAAACCACACTTCAACCTTAAGACAACAGGTGGTGCAATTTCCAATCTCCCAAGGGAAACCGTTGGCTGTACAGACATTTTCAAATTTGCCAGTGTTACTTTAATAGGACTGCCTTCATTATTCATATCCTCTGCTTCCACAATGTGCAATTCATCCTTTGCATGTGCCCTAAACTGACCATTCTTAATGAGAACTGGTGCTTAGTTTCATCACTATCCACCTTAAAGTGGTAATCTTTGTCAGCCTTTAGTTCACAACCAAGAGATAGTTCTGGGGCTTCATGGGGCTCATGTCTATATCCATCAAATCTTCCATGGAGTGGTGGTGTGCACTTAGGTGGGAGAGAACACCAATGGAAATGAATGAGTGCTGCTCCACAGAACAGATGCACAGGACAGAATCAGGACAAGGCTTGTTGACTTTTCTTCAATTACTTGTACTACCCATTGGACACTCACTCAAAGTTATTTCAGATTTATGTTAGCTACTTCTGATTTCCTTTCACATAAGAGATGATCAAAAATATTTAGTGGGAAATTTTAATATTTGTAAGATACTTTTCATTATAAGACAGAGTTTACCAAGTAATGAAGCAATTACCTATATACTTAATTATATCCTTGAAAAGAATTTCCTATAGATCTGACTTGTCTGTTTTCCTTCAGAGTTCAGAGTAATATTTTATAACAAATTCTTTGTAAGGGATATCTAAGTAAAGTAAAACAAAATTAAAAACAAAATAAAAAGACTCCAGAAAGTCCCGGCCCTTGAAATATCAGAATGAGAGTTGAAATTTCTAAAAATTAATCATCCTTGTATAGATAGAAAAAGATAAGAGCCCCTTGGGACAAGTCCTGTTTCAATAATAGCAACTATCCAAAGGACAATCTATCTTTTATTATATTTTCTATTTCTTCCCACCATAGAGATGTACTATGTATGTTTATAAACTAAAAATAAAACCCTTAATTTATAGAGAGGGAAAATAGAAAACAACATACATCATGTTACTAAGATCAACATTGTTTAAGTAAAAGCAAAAATTAAGTTAGTAGTTACCTGTATAGCAGAACCAGCTGATGAATTCATTTAAATTTGAGCCAAAAAATGGTTCGTCAGGGATCATGAACTGAGCAATGGTCAGTTTGTTCTGATTCAAGCAGGGTGAATTTTATAACAATTTATGTTTTTCATGCATTTTTCTTTAAAGCAGTGGTGTGAGAGATGGAAAAGTTAAAAAGGTCAGTGTTGCACATGTTGATCATGAAACTCCTCTAGGTCACCAGAGAGAGAAAAGCATATCCTCCCAGGAGAACCCATATACAGGCACTCAGAGCCCCTGGCTTTCCTGGTCAGCTCCTGGCAGAATGCAGCACATGAGCCAGCCACCAAATTTCGGTTTGGACCTTCACTGCCACAGCGCCTATGACTTGCCTCAGAAATCTCATTTGTAGAAATCTGTGTTGGAGAAGTGATTTTACAACACAAGGAAAATGTAACACAGTTACCATACAAAGCATCCACCCACTAGAAGTGTATCTTCCATTCCTGTCCATACCTCTGGGAAGCCTGGGAGAAGAATGCACAGCTGGTTCATAGTTTTTCTCTGGTTCCAAGCTCCTGCTTCTGCAGAACTCAGTTGCAGGCAAACAGTAGCACGCCTACTATCCGGGATTACTAGGAAATCATTTTCTCTAGCTGTTTATACACATAGGCAGTCTCACCAAGAAGTTTGGAGTGAATGTGTTGTACAGCACCACGCTGGCCAGCCTCTGCCTTCTAAAAACAGACTGCTTCTCTGCACTCAGGCTTGCAGCCCACAGGGAGAACATTTTCTTTTCACAGTTCAGACATTTGTCTACGTTTAGGTCCTTTCTTGGAGAATTGACTTCTACCTGAGTAAGAGCAGATGTTATTCTTTCTCTGCAAAACAATCTATAAAGGAGGGTATTCTTACCATTATATTTACTCCAGAATGAGTTAATCAACATATGGAATACATAGTTACATAAAATATGTATATCAGTGTCTTCATTATCTACATAAGGTCTTAGACCAAACTTTGAGATGTCTATTGATTGAGGGTTTAGACAATCTACAAGTAGGGATTAGAATGTGACTCAAAGAGAGAACATTTACTTAGCATGCACAAGATCCTGGGTTCAATCCCTTACAGCCTAGGACACATGCATACGAAACTCTTAAAAGGAACACAGGCTGTATGAATGAAAAATAAAGCATATTATTGTGAGATAAAATATTTTAAAATTAACAAAAAAGTACATAACATATAAGGTATTGTGCTGCTTTGGTAAAAATATGTATATTTGTATATTCATATAAAAGAACCTAAATAAACATGTCTCACTGAAGGAAGGATAGAATACATAGTATTTGTTTGTATTATTTTAATTATCATAGTGAATATTTTTTAAACTGTTTATGGCAAAAATACTAGAGAGTTTCAGAAACTTTCAAGCTTTAGGAAAAACATCTTTCCATTATTACTGGCTTGTTTATAAATAGAAAAACAATGGGAAAATCTTGTTTTATAGGAAAAATTCCTACCTATATTTGCATCTTACTGTATTTTCTTGCTTGGAAAAATTATCCATTAATATTCTTTGGTCATATATTGAAACATTAAAAAATTGATGAGAATAGGCCTACATTGATTGAGACAGCCCAACATGGGCTGGGGACCCATGTGCGGTGCTGTTTATGGCCTCAGGAATTGGCTCAGGCGACTGTGCAATCGGAGCCCCTTGTTTTAGCAGCTGTTTGACTCTCTCATTGAACAATGTCGAAAAATCACATAGATTTGATTGTGCTGGCTGCCGCTTTACAACTCCACAGGAGCTGGCTTTCAGATGAAGCTGACTGTCAGGAAGCAGGGAAGAGAGACAGAAAACTCGGTGTTGGGGGACAGTGTGTAGCTGCCAGGTAGACCAAACCTGAAACTTTCCTATGCCCTACTTTCAGTTACTGCATCTTAAAAAAAAAATCCCTTTATTATTTAATCGATTTTGAATTTGTTTTCCTGCTGCAGTTGAAGATGTCTTGTTGATATATTGTTCTTAAGTAAATAACCAAGAAGGTAGATGAGATTTATGCACAATCTGCTGACTGTTATCACAAATATTTTATAACAGAAATATAAAGTATCTAAATGCTGAAAGTTAGGGGAAACAGTATATAGATTATGATTCACTGGTATGATAGACTATCAGATGGGTATTAAAATTAATGACTTCAAGCAGGATTTAATTAATGAGACCCTTCCAAATCTAGCTCTTGTCCACCTCTATGGCATTATATCCCTGGCATTCTCTGGGTAACACTGTGCACTCTGTCCACTTAGCACATCTCGGTTGTTAGCTTTACCTCATAGATTTTTCTGCCTATCATGTCTCTAAATGTCTCTAAATGACAGCATCAGTCTCACCCTTTAAAACATAGCTCAAGCTCACCTCCAGAAATCTTCCCATGACACTTTTTTTCTTGCTCTGCAGGTTGGTACTAGCCCTTTTCTGTGCAACCACAACAACCATTATAGGGTTACTCAAACTTAAGGTGTTTTTAGTATCCCTTGACCTGCCTTGTTTCCTACAAGACTATAAGCTTTCATATGACAAAGGTAACCGCATCTTGTATGTCTATGTGTCAACTCCCCATCCAATGCCCCGACTGAGCATGGGTGATCTTTAACTACACAGACTGCATACTTGAATGTTAGAATAATACATGAGTGAGTCTCATCCTTGTATCAAGAATGCAGGTTGGGTACTTTCTAATTCTTAAAATAATTTTCTGTGTTTTGTACAGAAATGAGAAAACAAGATCTGGAGATACAGGCACAACACCTACAGTTAACCATGCTGAGTTATATAGTTAAAATTTACTAAAAGGGTAAATGTTTTCATCTTATTAAAATAACTGTAGAAAAACAAAACAGCAACAGTAATGAAGGGGATATGGAAGGAAATTTAGAGAACTCATGACTGTTCATGGCCTTGAGTTAGAGATAGTTTCACAGGGAAATATCCCCAAACACATCAAAATGTGCACAATATAATGCATACCATTTATATATGTTTATATATCAATCACACTTTAATAATATGGTATAAAAATAAAAACAGACTTGTGAAGAGGAAACAATAAAGACATTCTTTCCCTGTATAATTCTTAAGCTTACAAGACGTTATAAAAGAGGTAGTAATGGCCAACATTTTTTAAGGCTTTTGGGGAGCTTTAGTTGCAATTTTTCTCTGAGTTTATAAAGACTGGTCAGAGGGCCTGGGGAGATGGCTCAGTGGAATAAGCACTTCCCTGGCAAGCACAAGGGCCTGAGTTCAATCCCCAGTTTTGCCAAAAAAAATAAATAAATAAAATAAAGACTGGTCAGGACAGTTCTTCTGCCTGGATCTTTTACGTTTATAAACAAATATTCATTTATTTATCAAGTAATCATGGATCACCTATTATGTACCAGCCTCTGGCCTAAAGGCCAGGTATAAGTGTCTGCATCTTCCCAATAGGGGTTAACAATTGAGAGAGGGAGGCCCTCTTCACACAAAGGAACATGTGTGATCCACAGGAATGGGTAGACTTTATTTTATTTATTTATTTATTTTTGTATTTTAGGGAAGGATCTACAGGGTGTTTAGGGTCTCACTACTAGATTGAACTCATAGTGATCCACCTGTTTACTGCCTCTGAAGAGCTAGGATTACCACCACGCCCAGTCTTGCTTGCCATCTGAGAGCACCCCGGGGGACAGGCCCAGTACAGCAGGCTGGGGGTCAAACCCCTACCCTTACTCCTGTTTGCAGGTGCTTTAATCTGTTGAGCTATTTGGCTGTCCCTAGGAATGGGTAGACTTTAATTTGCCATTGGAGGGAAATGGAATTATGGTTATCCTCATTGGAAAATTTGATGATTTAAACAGAAATTAAGACCAGGTATTTTTTTGGGGAAAAAAATCTGTCTTTTACATTTTCTTTATTTTTTTATTTTTTTTAATTTTTTTTTCATTTATTTTTATTTTATTAAAATACAAATGTCAATCAGACAGTTTCAAGACACCTTAACCATACACATTCGATGAATTAATACATTGCAAACTATTTTCATAACGTTTTGGTATTGTATAAGGTGCATACATGATATTATATTTACAATACATTTTCTTAAAAAAAATTGTGAACCAAAATTCACTAATAAATATTTACAATGGAGGTAGCTAAAGACAAACCCCATACTGTTATTCTCTCATGAAAAATTAAATTGAGTTACTCATTTGATTAATTTTGAAAGCTCTGGCTTAAGGTTACAGAAGTCTGACCAAAAAAAAATTAAAGCCATGATTGATTTACATGACATACTTTTAATGGAAAATACTGTAAAACATTGCAAATGCTCTTTGACATCTTTAAAGATGAACTCCAGTGAGAAATGCCAGATTTGCAGGGCAGGGAAAAGGTCTCCAAACAACCTTCACCTCTGACACATTCTTCCTGAGACACCGTGGTTGGACACTTTCATAACTGGTACTGCTAAGAATAGCAGAAAGACAAGGGGGCAGCACCGTGCTCTCATGCAATGTCGGTGCCAGCTTCATAAAAGGACTTACAAAGCAAGAAGAATAAAAATGGATCCTGAGTCTGCATATTACATGTTACGGGCACAGGACTGGCAAAATCCCTCCTCTGCCCTCCCTGAGGACAGGGTGCATCAGTCATTTTTAAATACACACTGTCCGCAAGGTAGATGCCATTCCTAGGAGTTGCTGAATGAATGAAATGTTAGTCGTGAAATTATCTAAGTGTTTTTTTCTTAGCAATTGTTAGTCTTTTCCACATTTTCTTTCTTTTTCATTTTTAAAAAGAATAAAAATTAATTTAAAAAAACATTAGAAATGATGCAAAATTTCACTAAACAAGGTGGTATGAAATCAACAGTTGTTATATTTCATATCATTGTCTTCATATTAGTTGTTCAGATTAGCAGATATAAGCATGTGAAAGTAGGCAAAAAATAAAAAGAAGAAAAAAATTTGAACATTAACTGTTCCTTCCAATAGAGCTGTAGAAATCAGCAGTACAATTATCCCACCAATCTTGTATACAGACGTGTGCGTTTGTGTGTGTGCATGTATTTCCTTTTCTTCTTTCTTTCTTTTCTCCTTTCCTACATCCCAGTTGTTCCTTCCCTTTGAGCAGTTTCTTTCTCTTTCACAGTACATGTTGTACCTCACAGATTTTATTTACTCTTTCAGGTTCTTTCTCTATGGGTAAGACAATATGATGTTTATACATGTAGGTCAGATCTGTTTCACTTACGCATTTTCTATAATGGTAACATTCTTATGATATAAGTTTTTGAAATTCACAGTTAGTGAAGAAGAAATGGGTGGGATGAATGTATTCCAGCACCAGAACCCTCCTTGACCCTTTGGTAGTTCAGCACATCCAAACACATGGTGCATTTGTCACCTGTGGACTAGCAGGATACAAACAGATCTTCTCTGTGCACTGGTTGGTCAACAGTGTATCTCACCTGATTTCTTTTTCATTCTGAATATTAGAATTTTTACTTAAATATCTATTTATATGAAATGTGAACACATGGGAAGATTACAAAGAAGAATATTAATATTTATTAAATGCTTAATCAGCCTGAGGCTTAGGCTACCCATGCCCAAATCTTACTGCATTCCATAATAGATTCAATGTGGGGGTATCAATGAGTGATTTGAATAAGGATGTAAAATTTAAATTCCCTATAACTTTCGTGATTTTAAATAAATTGTAATGAAAATCATGTTTATTCTGCAAATGTAGCTTCAGCACAAGCTCCTACATCCTATCGCAGAACCGCTGCTTGCCTCATGCTCCTCCTAGAAAGATGATCTGCAGCCACCTCTTTGGGATCCCATTATTCTCATTTTACAGATGGAAATAAGTTCAGTAAGTGGCCCCAGGGTGTGGTTAGTGAGGAGTAGATCTCTGAAGCAACATGGCCCTGCTTATCCCAAAGGCTGTCCTCTACCTGCAGCACCTTTTGGCCATAACTCTACAAATCAAACTCTACAAAATGAGACCAGAATGACAGCTTTATAATTTATAGGATGAAGGCTGCATATACTTTATTACTTCTACAACTTGAGTAAAATGATAAGCATAGCTGCTATATTCTCTTCACCTTGGAATATAAAAGAATTTCTCAGCCAACTATGTCAAAAAAACATTTCTGTGTATCCATAGTTTGAGATCTCTTTCACTTGAACATTTTTCTTTGTGTGCATTATTTTTTTTCCTTCTATTTACATCTTTTTAACCCATATTGTTTATATCCTAGTGTTCTGTGTTCTTTATCATCTATTTTCTAATTTCAGGATTTAAATATTAATTATATATTTATTCATACATCGTATCTTCTCCTTTAGGGAGAAACTGAGAACCTCCCAGAGGTTCTCAGTTTAAATTTCTCATCAATCAACTATTTTCTGTTTCTCTAAATAGCTCTGCTATAACTTCTTACTGCATTGATTCATGTAATTCTGGTGCACAGAAAGATATACAGTATATCAAACTATTTACTTCAAGCAATGGGTTGTCTTAATTTGAAAATTAAATATCTGAACTGAAGCCATTTGTGATCCTTTGTTCCAGATGTCTAGAATGGAAAACTTGTGTAATCTCTGGCTTGTTGACAGATTGAAAATAGTCTGATAAAGGCTGAGTTTATATACTGTTACTTCCAAGATAGCAACTCCAGTTTTCCTGCTCTGATTACAGCATCTGAGTGTGCACTGCTCTAGCCCCACTAAACACCATGATTCTTGTATAGAAAAGTTCATTGCATTGCTGTTCTGCTGTTCACTGTACAGCTCTTGCCACCAGCAATTTTTTTCTCTAGCACCACATTGTTATGGAAGCAACAGATACATCTCATGTCTCAAAGGATTTTGATCTTGGAAAAAAAATTCCAGGGTTATTATCTTAAAGATACTTGTGTCCTTTACACTGTTAATGTTCAACAAATGATGCTCCAAAATACCTGTTTTGCCATGCAGAACTAAAGAAGCAGCCCTAAGTTATCCCCTTCCTGCTCTTGATCCTCTTGGTTTCCTTTTTTTTCTTTTCTCCTTTTTTATTTTTTTTTAATGTATTTAGCACAGCATCTCACTGTGTAGACCAAGCAGGCACTCAAGGGGCTGAGCTACCTCCCCAGCCCTACTATGTAGATCAGACTCATAGTTATTCTCTTGTTTTCAGCCTCCCAAGCGCTGGGATTACAGGCATGCACCGTCTTGCACTGTCTCAGTGTGCCCCAGGGGGATTAAACCCAGCAGCTGCGCTCTGCCTAAGCAAACTCTTAAGTCTACTGAGCCATCTGACTGACCTCTCTTTGTTTCTTAAAAATGATAAAAAGATTTTTCTCTGAAGCTCTCCTAAAACCAAATTTGTCAAGCCAGACATTGAGGGACCTGCCTATAATTTTAGGGTTTTGGAGCCTGTTTAGGCAAGCGCAGGGACTGAGGTTTAATCCCTGTCCCTGGGCCAACTGAGCCAGCCACTGAGTTTGGGCATGGTGGCACACACCTATAATCCCAGCACTGAGGAAACTGAAAGCAGGAGGATCACTATGAGTAAAAAATGCATAGTAAGACCCTGCACAAAATATATTTAAAAAAATTTTTTTAGAACTGGATGGTTAAGGCAGGTGGATCAGGAGTCACAGCATGGCAATGTAGCAAGACACTATTTCAAACAACAAAAATATAGATCTTCCAAAAGATTAATATGGATTCTAAGCAAGAAAGACAATTGACATCCTACATGTAACTCAACCCAACTTCGTCCTAGGTCATTGTCCTCTGAGCTTATTCATCCTCCCTGAAATTTATTACCTAAAGAAACTCAACCCCACTACTTTCTGTAGCTCAAAATGCTAAGTTTCAGCCATCTAGACCTTTCTTTGTATGTTTGTTCCGGTTTTATATGAGAGCAGAATAGGTAATGTAGGATGTTAAGAGAACTTCTTCCTACTTCCTATCTGTCTTCTATTAGTAAGAATATACAATTAAGATATCTCTGAAGGTGAGCACAGAGACAACAGGAGGATGTATATTCATTATAACTCTTGATAATTTCTCTCACATTGCCAACATTTTTTAGGTCACTCTCTTATTCAGGAAAACCAATCTATTAGTAAGTAATTCAGATTAGTAGGAATCCTTTTTAAAATTACAAATGATTTTCAAGAGGATAAGAATTCTCAAGTGGGGGCTTCAGAGATAGCTCAGCAGTCTAAGTGCCTGCCTGGCAAGTATAAGGACCCAGGTTTGATTCCTAGTACTGCATACCACACAGACCCCACCCCTTGCCTGACACTGAAACTGGGCATGGTGGTGTATGCTTAGCATTGGGGAGGTTGAAACAGGAGGATCACTATGAGTCTGAGCTGTGTAGTGAAACCCTGTACCAAATACTTATATATCTTTAAAATTTAAAAATTTGTCTCAAACACCATCGTTTGATGCATGTTAGTATCATGTGGTGTAAAAGATGCTGTTAGTTGCCTACAATAGATTCTCTTGCTTCTTTCTTGCATGTAAAAATCTCAGTATGGGGCATTCTACATGCTTCCATATGATTCATGATTAAAATATGACAAATTCAAGCCAACCATAGTTTATCATTTACCCAGAAATCACTAATTTGAGGTGAATATTGTAACTCACTTCTGGACAATAAGATTTTCTGAAAGGCTTCCGGAAAAGTTTACTTTGTTCTAGGGAAAGAAAAAAATAAAAATGCAGAAGAAGAAGCCTTGTCCCTATCATAGGTTGCTATATTTACATTTGAAAGATTAGTTCAGAAAAAAATAACATCAGAATTCAACATCTTGTAACCAGAATTTCTAATGGCTAACATAAAAAGTAAATGAATAGGGTTCTTAGTTGTGCTATTAGCCATAAATTTAAGTATCTCAGTAGGTTCTTACCCTTAGGTGTTTTTGGCATATGAAATAATACATCTACCCTATTGTTTGAGACTCAAAAGGTTGGGGTACTTCTTGCCAGTATGATAAAGATGCCTGTTAAATGCTTATATCATTTATTTAGAGACATAGAGTTATGTCTTTAAGATTAAGGAACTTCATGAAGACCCATATGGCAAGTCAGGTAGATGATATGATGAGAACATCACATTCTGAAGATCATATGCCTTCCATTAGCACTACACCTATTTTGTGGAGATGAAATAGTAATTAATTGTGGGGATTTTTTGTTATGATAAATTTATGCCTCTACTTTCCTCAGAATAAGAATTTGTGGTGGAGGTCATAAGGCACCAGAAAGAAGATGAAATACCAGAGCTAAGGGAAGAAGGAGTGAGGTGTAACATTTGCACTTTGCCTATTTAGAAATTTTGTCTAAAACTCATCCGTCTCTCCTGAGAAGGTTGACAGCTCATCTTTCTTATTTCATGTGTATGAACCCAAAACACTGATGAGTCATATTGGTAGCTCAGCTTATTCTGTTTAATAGAGCTGTATTCAGTCAAGAGCCTTAGACGAAATCCAGGAATAAGGAAAATAAATGTTCTTAAAATTCAGGGTCAAATATGAATCCTCCCATTCCTCACAAGCTCACCAGCTTTAACTTATACTCCTGAAAAAATACTCTGTGAGTGAGTGAGACCCATTCTCAATCTCTGGTCCTCGATTCCAGAGAGATAGGGAGAGAGAGGGTAGAAGGGAAAGAGGAAGGTACAGATGGATGGAGAAAGACAGACTGACAACAGACAGACAGACAGACATAAGCCTGGCTGAGCTAAACCTTTATTGTTGTTGTGTCATGGCCACATTGAAACATCATGGTCGCCTCTATAAAAAACAGGAAACCACAGAAAAATTTCTATGGCTGAAAGGGTAGCCCCCAGGGTGAACTGGATCAATATTTATAACTGCTATATTTTGTTTCTTAATGAATTTGCAATTAAAATTTTAAACATAATTTGACTATAACTAGGAAACTCCTTTCTCATATGGAAAGAGAAAAAGTAACTAGTATATCCAGTAATTCCTTGATAATTATTTAGTGTGGATAATAAACAAGTGACAAAAACCTCAAAGGTTATAATTTCTGGGGTATGCTGCCACTTTTCAAAGTTTAATTTATAA
>PVKA01000072.1:0-92603 GCA_004027165.1 Ctenomys sociabilis
ACTGTGTTGGATTGTGGTGTCGAGTTCAAGCACCTAAGGTAGTTGAATGTCAATGGAGTGCCCACTTTTGACAGGTGTAGACAAAGGAAGGGTTGTAGAAAGAAAAAATCATGATGTGTGTGTATAGACAGTACAGTTGGGATAGATAACGCTGTGCTTCTACATAATTCTATGATAGGCAAGATCTGCACTAAAGGTGGTTGGACAGGATATTATGTCAGCTTTTAGTGCTATGGTCATCCACTAGGTAAATAATTATTGAATTTTTGATATAATTTCAGCTATAAAAAAACCTGTAAATATAATATAACCTTGTACAATATATATAAACCTTGTACAATACCAAAACGTTATGAAAACAGTTTGCTATGTATTAATTCATCGACTCTGTATGGTTAAGGTGTTTTGAAACTGTCTGATTGACATTTGTATTTTAATAAAATAAAAATAAATGAAAAAAAAAAAACAACAAAGGGCACTAAGATGGCATATGCATCAGTCTGGATCTGCCTCAACTGACATTCCGGCAAGCATTAGACTGTACTGCGGGTCTCTTTACAGCTGATGCCTTTTCTTTTCTCATTCAAACCCAGGTTCTTTTTTCAAGATCCAGTCTGTACCTATTCCTCCATCCTCACAGCCTTCCTCAACCTCATTAGGCTGTGGCAATTTCCCTCCTCCATTCATAGTTGTGAGCTCCTAATGACAAAGAGCTTGGCTTTGGACATCTTGTCCATATTGTCACCAGCAAATTTGAGGTGTTTTGTTACATGTAAGATGGAAATGGACAAGTTCTTGAGCTGTTCACAATCATCACTGTTTGTCTTCTTCTTTAGGGCCCCCTAAAAGGCAAAGTCCCAATAATTAGCTTCCAAAATGTTACCAACTAGCTGAGCATTCCTGACCAATTGGTGGAGAAATCACAAATGGGAAAAGTCCAGTGATTCCACTGTTAACTATCCTAAGCTCTGAATAGTAGCCATCAGCTCTTAGGGTTAGAGGCCTTCTGTGCTACTCAGAGCCAGCAGGCTTGGGAAATCTCCTGGCCTCTAGAGATGATAGCTCCAGGTAATTCTTTGCAGCTCTTCACCATTCTCTGGTGTTAGCTATCTACAGTGTTACCAGCTATGGCTGCTTAATACCAATAGCCTTGGGGATCCATAGCTCTTAGTGTACCACCTCAGCATGTTCTACTCGAGATAGGTATTGTGAGTAGGCAGAATTCCAGCAGGGGGGCAACATCAGGACTTATGGAGCACTACTGGGGGAATGGCACACAGGCTGAACCCATCAAGAGTGGGGGACTTTGCTTACATAGGAAGTCGGACTTCCTACTTGGTTATGAGTAAGGAAGGACATCCTCCTCTCTGCTCTCATGGAAGGCTGCAGAGAGACAGAATCATGCAGAGAGGCTGCAGGGCAGAGTCATCTGGGATAGACCTATGTGCAAAGCTAATGGTAGCCAAAGCAAGTATCTCCAGGAGTATCTGTGAGTACTTATGGCAGTGAGGATGGCATGAAGGCATTTGGAGCAGGTGTAGAAGATAAATATCAGACAGCTCTTGCTGTTGATCATCTGCATTCATTCAGTGGATATCTAGCTTCTATTATCCATACATACCACTTTTGATTGATTAGACTTTTAAAATTTTCAACTTAAGAGGACACCTCCCTTTACAGAGGCAGGAGAGCACAGGGACAAGACCATATCAACAATGGGGTGTTAGAAAGAAGGGAAGGTTAGTTAGCACATCGCTGGGGGACCTCACCTTGTTCCTGGACTCCTTTGGGGCTTAATCTGGCCATATACTGAATGTAACAAAGATATGCCTAATCCACAGAATCATGGTGGGTATTCAGCCAGCACACACTACAGCAGTTAGCACAGAGCATCTGGCCCATCGCAGTGCTTAAGAAGTGGGGAGTGTTATGATTAACAGGAAAAGAGATCCATAGATCCGTCATTCTTCACTTGCTATTCAAGCAAACAATCCTAGAGCATATGAAGTTACACTAACACTGTATTAAACAGCACAATTCCCAAAGAAGGGGAAGAGTGACTTGTCAGAGACAATGACAGAAGAATGCTAAAGAGGACCCCCATCCAATACCCATTTGGAGAGAGCTGACTGCAGTGCCAAAGGCAGTGAGTGGGGCAGCTCTATCTACTCATGGGAATTTGGCATTGAGCATGACAAATGGTTTAGGACCTTGCCTGTCTTCAGATGTCCAAGAATAAAAGGTGCATTTCCACATGGTAGTACGGTTTGCATGGCAAAACCACAGGGAGGAACAGTTTGAATGTAACAGGAAGCATTGCACCAGCAAGCACAGAAAAGCAAACAGCTAATTTAGTCTTCAGATGGGCTGGGTCAACTGGAATCTGTGTTCCTGCCCACATAGCTGCACCTCTGCCCACAGTGCAGTTTTACCTGATCATGTTTCCTCTAAAAAGGGCAACACTGTAAGTGACACCTGGGGCTGTGGGTTACAGGAAAGTCGACCAGTTGTGTTACAATTGTGAATGCTAAGTCACATGAGGAAAAAATACAGTAGAAGGCAGAATTCTCTTGGATTTGATAATACACAACCAAAGCATACCTGTGCAGAGAAAACATCAGGAGAGACTGCGCTCTGCCTCCAGCCAGCTGCCTGGCTTGGACTTCGTCTTAATTCCCCTGGACCACAGTTCATAGACAGGTACACCGGGAGGTGAGAGCTGGAGAAAGGCACCCTGGCAGCTGAGGGCATCTGCTGATGCTCTACTGCACTCCACAAGCCTTCAGTGCACGGGCCAAGTGCCCACCTCTCAGCAGCCCACACGTTACACTGCTCCCTGCTGCCTCCCTCCACACCCTTCCTGAGCAATGCAAACCTGCTAGCCCCACAGCTGAGCCAGTCTGCACCCTGGGGACACAACCTCTAAAGCCCTGTCCAAACCTGTCCAACCCTGAAGTCCTGTAGTCATGCCACTCCATGTTAGCAACTTTCCCAATGTGTTACTTAGGTCACTGTGAGATTCGGCATCTATTTAATCAAGTAAATTAGAAAATTAAATTTAATTAATATCTCCAATCATGAGCCATGTATCCAATTAGCTTAGAAACAGAATACAAAAAGATGTAAATGTGATGGCATCATTGGTGATTTTCTGAAAAAACAAAACACAAATTCTATTTCTGTTTTATCAGAAGGTCTAATCTGAAGTCTTTGCAGATACTTACATGCTTTGATTTCTGCAAAGAAACATATTAGAAATGTGATATGTTTTTCCTAAATGGTTTCTACTCCTATTCATTAGAAATTATTTTGATAAAATGCTTCTAATGCCACAGGTACATTGATGGTGGCAAGATGAGAGGAATTCTTTTTTGTGGTCTCTGCTGACTTCCGGGACACCGCCCCAGGTTTCAAGTCATTCATGCCTTGCTTGAACTTAAGGTATTGCAGAATAAGAGAATTACCATGAATGCAAATACATGGATACTAACTTTCCGAGTCTGCGGATGGCAGCTGTCTCCCACTTTGCCCATGGGTGTGCAAATCCTTATGCTCTTAACCCAGATACTGACAGCACAGCACATGCCTCCACCACATTGGAGGTCCTTGTCGCAGGCCTGCAATGAAACAAACAAACATAAATGTAGACAGCAGGAAAGATACAGGCTAGCAAAATCTAAAAGTAGCAGTACAAATGCTTTTAAATACCCAACACTATGATTTTTAATAATCATGCATATGTACACAAAAGGAACTGTAATCTTCATTTACTTGTACATAGCTATATTAAATCTGACCAGAATAGATTTTTCCAGTTTTTAAAAATGGGCTAATAATAGATCTTACACTATGAAAACCATAAACACAAGATTTAAAAAAAAAACAAAACCCAAATCACTTTTTCCTAGTGCTTTCTGGTTGAATTAGCTTGGAACTTGAAGAATGAATCTTACACTATATATGGCCATTAGGAACTGCATAAATTGAATCACATGATTTTATAACTATTAACTCAGAATATATTGGGCCTAAAGTTAGAAAGGGACTTAAATGGTCTCAAAATCTGGCACAAAACACTCTAGACCCATAAAGGCACTGATGTAAATTTTAGAAGTGCTCATTTTGCCTTTCAAATATTTGCATTTTGGTTCATGAGATTTGATGTTTCTCACACCACTAACTTGATTTTCATCAACTTAAAAAGAAAGAAATTTCATTGGTTGTGTATGGGCAGATCAAGACCTGCCACTTATGCTATTCTTTTTGCAGGTGAATAATCTGTAAAATGTAAATTACTGTCTTAGGTTGTATATATGTCATATTACAAGATCAGCCTAGCTAGACTGTAATATTCACAATTTAATAAACTTAAGTAACAGCTGCAGTTATTAGCAGTAATTACTCTAATTACCTACTCCCAATATAAAACCAATAAATACCTGTAATCAAAGAATCAACTATGGGGGAATTTCCAGTCTACTGAACAGAAATAATGCAGCTTAAATTTATTTGCATAAAAATGGATCTGAAGAACTGTTTTTCTTTCCTAGAACAAAAAGTGGATCACTATCATATGCAACAATTATTTTGCTAGTGATAAAGTAAAAGCATCCTGTACTATATTTATGAGATGCTAAAAGGTCTATAATTTGAGCATAAATTTAAATATACATTTGCTGGAAATAACTGTAACAGTCCGATCTTTCAAAGAATTCAATCTTGTGGGAGCTTATTTACTTCCTCCATTAGATTTTTTTCCCATCTATTTCAAACAAATATGTGACCAAAATTCATTTTGCTTTGCGATGTTTGTATTATATGGAAGAACAACAAAGCATTTTCATTTCTAATTTTTATCTGCATGCTAGAAAATATACAGATACGGCCATCACGTTCCAGCAATGAGATGTCCAGTTAACAATCTTTTCCAATATAATTTTAACAGAGCTGTGTGGACAGATAAATCAATTTCAAAATACCTATGTATCCTAAAAAAAAGTAAAATACTTAAATTGTAAGGTTCAGCCAATATATTATTTTAGCAGATGCCTAATACCCTGAATTCTGAAGCTCCATCAATTCTTTTTATAAGACAATCAAAAATCCAGCCAAAATCCTTTAAAGTTCAATCAATCACTTGGATCTTTAACATCCTACATATATCCAGATAAGTCCCTGAGATTTTCATTTGAATCCAGATGGTTTCTGTCAAGGAGACATAACTACATTTTATTGCTTTGTGGCTTTAAAGAAAGCTTTTAAAATAATTCTTTCTGTAACACTGAGTTACAACAACAGCAGCATACACAACTACATAATACGCCGGTCCAAACCTCTTCAATAGACATACAACGTGCTAAAATTTCATTTTGCAACAGAAAGCTTTAGTTCTTGAAGAATTTACAAAGAATTGCTGAAGTTTATATAATTTTAATTAGACAGTTGTTTCCTAATGCCCTCCATCCTTAACCCATTGCAGACCTATTCAAATAGCGTTTTCCTGTGAATGGAACAAAAAGATACTTATATTGCAAAGGAATCTTGGGCTCAGAGGATTAGGAGACATTTCAAAAGTGCCAGCAGGGGAAGAGGGAAACAAACCCTACCATGTTACAATTCTCATGTTTTAGAAAGACCTCTGGAAACTTTTGTTCAACCACAAGCACTATTGAGAAAGTTATACAGATAATTTTAAAAATCTAGCAAGTGCCACAAGTTGATAACTAAATCTGTATTGGACGTAATCAAATACTGTCATAACACATGGGCTTCAAAACATTATCAATCTACTAATACAACAGCGACAGAGCTTTATTTTCTCAAGACAATGGCAGGTCCTTTTAATCATGTACTAACTAGTCCTTATGTAGGTGTCGCTTTAAATACATAGATCCATTTTATTTAAGTCTGACAATATGTATTTTGATACTTGGAGTAATTTAGTAAAATACATGAATTTAATGAAGTGATATACTTTAACACGTGAAGAATGAGACAGTTGAACAATGAACCAGTCGTGGAGAATTTGCATAATTGATGTCAAGTAGGCTAGACTTTTTCATTCTGTACTGTAAACTCATCCTGCAGACACACAAAGAAAACTGTTGGGAGAGGGAGGCAAGTGAACCAGGAGCTACTTCTGAACATGATGAAGACGTCTTAAATTTCAAGAGGGTCTACTTGGCAGCCTGCTCTGTAGATGTCCTGGAGGTGCTTTATCAGGGATCAGAAATGGAAAACTTTCACAGGAAGGACCTCAAGAGTCTGAAGGAAAGAAATAAAAGCTCCGGAACTCGGGAGGAAGCGCCCACAATTGCTTTTCAAAGCGCACTTATGGCCCTGACCCAAGCCATTTCAAAGGGTTTCTACTGGGGACTTAGGGGCGGGAAGGGAGGGGGGTGTTAAACTCCGTGAATCTGAAATTAAGACCCACAGTATTTGGGATATTGGTTTTGCTTCTTGCATTTCAGGAAGGGGTCGTCAGTTTTGAAAGGTTCATGGCTGGAGTGCCTTGAAAAGTACCTGAGAAGAATGTGAACGAAACTTCCTTCGCCTAACAGAAAAGCCTGAAGAAGCCTGGGTGCGAGGTGGTGGATTAGGAGGGAGAAGTGGTAGCAGGCGGTGGCTGTCGCTGCTCGTTTTCTCTCTGGCATCTGAGCCACTGGCAGCTTTTGCAGATAGCTCTTTCCCAAGGGAACCAAAGGGCGGCGCAGACAGGTGTCCGCTGCTCCTGGCGACCCTACCCATCACTCTGGACGCCCTTCAATGTCCCGTCCCGCGCCCCTCTGGCGAATCCTGGTGCGCGCCCTGTGCCGACAGGTGCGCCCTGGCTCTTACCCCGGTGATCACCGCGGCGTCCCCGGCCGAGGGTGCGAACCGCAGAGGCGGCAGTGGTAGCAGCAGCAGCAGGAGCAGCAGCGGGACGCGGTGTGGACTCCTCATCGCGCCCTCGGGCGTGCGCGGCGTCTCGGGCGGCTAGGACCCCGGGCCGGTAGGGGCACGGCGGGGCGCACAGCGGCAGACGGGCGCAGCGGCGACACCCCGGCCCTGCGCGGTTATAAAGGCGCGTCCCGCCGTGACTCACGCTGGCGCCCGACCGGCAGCGCGCGCAGGGGCACGGCGCGGGCACACACCCCACGCCCCCCGCGCACACGCGCGCCCACCCTCGGCCGCCCTGAGCCACGCACGTGCTGCGCCCCGCCTAGCCCCGGCGCCGCGCAGGCAGCGCCCCCCGCGGGGCGCCCCGTTCCGTGCCATTCTGCCCGCGATCGCCCGCCCTCCTTTCCGTGCGCGCCCCAGAGTCGCTTTTGTGGTCTCAGAGTCAGTCCTTCGCTGTCCTGGTTTCCAGAGCTCCACGTGCTCGCCGCCCACAACTTGCAGATCATTTGTTCTGCAGATGTCGGGACAGCCTACTACGCGCCAGGCGCCGCGGGCACAGGGGGCACGGGGTGTGTGTGTCGCGGGACAGCGCTCAGTATGTTTGCTTGTGCACGTCCGCACGGAGCGCTCAGCATGTGCGGGTTCTGCACCAGCTCTGTGCTCGTGGTGGGACAGCAGAGCAGAAAAACCAGCCACCTAGCCCCAGAAACGTGAAAGGCAGGCAGAGAGAACAAAGAACCTGAGATCACCCACGTCCTCACGGCGGAGGGGTTTGTCCTTTCAGCGGTGGGAGTCTAAGTTCTTTCATTTAAAGCGCCTTCCCTTGACGCTCACATCTGTTCCGGGCCCTCTCCTCTCTGATTTTCCTCACATGTATTTCTTCTGGTCTTCTTCAGCCAGAGCAGCTCCGGATGATGCCAACGGGAAATGAGAACTCCCGGCTTCACGTGCCAGCCTGAGGCCCCTTAACCCGTAGATGGGCAGCTCTCCCTGTCTCGTTTTCCAGCCAAGGAAGACCCGCGTTCAGTCTTAAGAAGACGCCACATGACGTTGCTGTGGTTCCTTCGTGCATGTGAACGAGAACGGAGGGCCACTGGGTTCTGGGTGCGTCTTGAGAGGACAGGTGAGGAGCGTGCTCCCAGCCCTCTGACCCTAGCCTAGCTCCACCTGTACGCAGCAACAAAGAGAAGTTCAAGAGAAGTCATCTAGGAGTGACCAGCCTAAATTGTTCACACGCTCCCTGTCGCCACCAGTCGTCAGAACCTTGGACTTTCCTCTTTTAGGACCCAGACTGTTGAAAAGCATATGCATCTGTCAAGTCTCTTTTTTAATAAATGCAGTAAGGAGAGTTGAGACAAAGTTACTTGCAGATTGTGAGGCTGCCCCATGCCAAAGCACTCAGACAGGAGAGAGAAGGAGGGAGGGAGGGAGAGAGAGAGAGAGAGGGCAATTCGCTGAATGTTAAACAGCTGGATTTTAGAAACTCAAAACTGATTTTTAGCCCCGCCTCCTATTTTTTAGCGTGTTTTCATGTTGGGAAATACTCTGAAACAGAAAACACAGAAGGAATCAAACTTTTTTGTGTGTGCTTAAAAAAACCTGTTAAAATTGGACTCACAGTAAAATAAGTGGAAACAGTAGCAAGTGACAGACTGGTGGAAAGTTTCCTTTTCCAGTCCGCATGCCAGCGAGAGCACAGGAATGCTGCTGGGCAAATGTAAAAACCAGTAACCATGGATTTTTAACTTTCCTACAACTTTTAAAAAAATGGCCTATTTCATATTCATTACTGTCGAATGCCAGCTCGGGTATTCCCTGCTTCTCCAAGTGTGTGCACATAGGTAACATCTGATTTCAAAAGTGGGTGGCTTTTTTCAGTGTTGTTTGGAAAACAACCCTCCTAATGCTGTTTTGAAAGGAAGTTGGAAATGTTTAAAACCAGTATTGGTTTGCTTTCATGTGTTCCTTTGGGAGCTGTTCCTGGTCCCCTAAGTCCTAGGTATCAGACCCTGGGCCTTGCACATGCTAGTCAAGGAAGGACTCCACCTCCAACCCTCTATGGGGGTCCTTGATTTGCTTTAATGCTTTAGAAGAGAGGTGGAGTTTCTTGATACACTGTCTGAAATCCATGCACAGATTTGAAAGTCAAATCTGACTTCAATTCTAATAAGTGGAAAAACGAATGAATTTGGGGTAGTCTGGAAAATAAGGTAGGAAGGCTGACCTACCAACAATGAGATGGAAATTGGAGAGTAGTATTCCAATTAATTACTGCAACCTGCTGATGCCTCTGTGTAATCAGTGCAGCCCAGGGGTAGCTGTTTGGGGACACATGAGCCTCAAGTGTTTCAGAGTGTAGGCCACGTTCTGGCCATGCACCCAGGCTCAGCTGAACTGCAGGTGTAACAGAGGCGCCAGTGGGGCCCCATGTTGGTGAGCCAGAAGGCGAAGGGTTAGAAGTCCTTACACCAACGGCAAATTATGTAATCTTTTAAGACTCTATTTCCTTTCTTATAAAATACCAACCTCCTGAATACAACCCCCCCAAGGTTTAAAAGGAACTAAAACTTTTAGAGCTGAGCACAGTGGCTAGGACAGACTGGGTGCTCTCTTAGTGACACCCCTTATTAAATCTTATCATTTGTCTGTCCTCACAAATTTGGCTGACACTGAAAATGGTCTTTTCTGTAAGTTGTCTCATTTTCTGACTGGGCTTCTTTTGTCTAGTTTCCTGCAAAGTCCTCTTATGCTTAGTGCAGTGGTAGGCACACAGCTAGTATTAAGTAAATAGCTGATGACTGCCAGAATCTACCCTGTGGAGAAGCAAGTCGTAAGCCAGGGATCTACAGTGTAGACATTTCTAGTTTACATGAATCAGTTAAACATAGCAAAAACAGAATGACACTGTGCATGTCAAATCAGGGCTGGTGTTTTGCTTGTCTGTTTACTCAGAAGACATGGGACTAAAATGAAATGAGCTGGGAAAAACACATGGCAGTGTCTTGGTGGCTATCATGGTTGATGCACTGTGCCAGCTTGAAAGGTGTGGAAGGTGAAGTGCCTCAGCAGGGGGCCAGGGTCCTTTGCAAGCATCCTGGACCTGTGCAAGAGGAAGGGTCCGGATGGTGGGGTAGTCTGGAAAATAAGGTAGGAAGGCTGACCTACCAACAATGAGACGGAAATTGAAGAGTAGTATTCCAATTAATTACTGCAACCTGCTGATGCATAGAGTGTGAGGGAGCAAAAGAGGCTTGCTTGCCCCTTGCCCTTTTGTTCTTGTTGGTTTTGCTTTGAACTGTTGCCCCTGAGCCACGACATCCTGCCTTGCAGCTAGCTAATTATGAGCTGAAGCCTCCATAAACTGTGGGGTCAAAAAACCCTTCCTTCCTTCCTTCCTTCCTTCCTTCCTTCCTTCCTTCCTTCCTTCCTTCCTTCCTTCCTTCCTTCCTTCCTTCACTTGGGGTGTCTAGTGTTTTGTCTGAGCAGTGAGAAAAGAGCACTAAAACAATTACCCAGGTTACTAAGATAGTCACACAGGTTGTCAAAGGCTCTATCTTAAAACATGCTTCATGATCGCCAGTGTAGAGTGGTATATGGGATTAAATCATGTCCTCACCCCTAGCACCTGTAACCCCTGGTACCTTATTTGGAAGTAGAGTTTTTCTATAAAGATGCAGTCATATTGTTTTTTTTTTTCTTTTATGTTTTAGGAAAGGGTCTACAGGATGTTCAGGGTCTCACTACTAAATCGGACTTGTAGTGATCTGCCTGTTCACAGCCTCCCAAGAGCTGGGATTATAGGTGCATGCCACCACACACAGTCTCAATTGTTGTCTCAGCATGTCCCGGGGGAGGGGTCGGCACAGCAGGCCCAGGATGGAACCCCGGGCCCCTATACCTGATTACAGATGCTTTAATCCACTGAGCTATATGGCTGGCCCTCATATTGGGTTTTGTGTGTCAGATGACTAAATTGAGTGATAGTGTCTTTGTTAGAGAAAGAAGCGGGAGACTTGAGTACAGAGGCACAGAAGAGACCCACACTCAGAGGAGTTCCACGCGCAGATGGAGATGGAGACTGAAGGGTTCCAACACCAAGAATGACCCAAGTGCAGGAACCTAGAAAGGCAAGGAAGAATACCTCCATCGTGCCTACAGAAGGAGCTTGGCCTGTGGGCGTCTTGACTTTGAATGTCTAACCTCCAAAACCACAAGAGAACACATTTCATAGATCCTAAGCCACCTTGTTTTTGTAAATTCTTCTGAAACTAAAATGGATGGTGAAAGCTGGAAGGCTGCCCATCAACTTTGAACTGCTTCTGCCTGGAATGGACGCCTGTCATTGTTCCTCACATTTTAGGGATGCAAACAAGTCACATGACAGTGTGTCTTAAAGGAGGCACAGTGAAATCCCCAATTCTTTCTGATTTCTGAGAGAATCAGAAATCTGGAAAACAGCAACCTATTCTACAGGAAAAGGATCAGGTGTTGTAGGAAGCTAAATCAGGTAGAAATATTCTAGGCATTCAGACAGTGCCAGGCCCTCAAGGAGACAGCATGGAAGACAAGATGCCTTGCAACTGTCAGACAGATGGATGCTCCTGCTGAGCTCCAGACCTCAAGACCAAAGATGGAACAAATGCTTACTGCTCTAAAGATAAGCATCCAGGATTGATCATCACCATGAGAAAGCCAGGAAGAGTCACTGGTCCAATTGCTACTGGCTACTAGATGAACTCCTGTTCTATATTCGTACCTGCTCACTACATGACTCGCTTCCCCATTTGGTCCTGGAGTTAATGAATTTTACCTGAGCAATGGTGCTTGTAATTTTATTGGTTGACCATAGTTTTGTCCCACCTCATGCCCACCTAAGGGATTTCCCTTGTTCTCCACCTTAGACCCACCTCAATGCATGGTTTCACTCTATAGAAGTCCCTTGACCAGACAACTTCCCAGGGACAACCTGCTTTGGCTCTTTTTTTGTCCCTCTCTTGGACAGAAGCTTTCTTTCCCCAATAAATATTATGCTCTTAGCTTCTGTTTGTTCCTAAAATTCATTCTTTGGTTTTAGAGAATAGGAACTCATCCCAGGTGCCTTTCAGGTTGGGAGTTTCATTTCTCTTTATCAATAGAGGACAACCCGTTTGGGGTACTTCTTGTCTCTCAGGAACTATTCCTATTCTTCATTCCTATTCTGCAATAAGATTTCCTACTCTTAAAAAGATCAAGGCTAAGGATATTTTCTTTCATGTAGATCATAAGTAATCATTTAATCATCCCACAGGTATTTACTAAGCATGTACTATGTGGCAGACTGGAGCAAAACACTAGAGTTCAATAAATATTTGTTGACCAAATTATTAAATATGTAGAGGAAAAAATGTAGGGGTGGTAAGAGCAGAGCTGACAGGAGGCTACTACAGGGACCAGGCTGGGACCTGGTGAAGAGCTGGTGTGAATGGTTCACATGAGACCCACAGACATGACTTGGGTTTGCTGCTGGTGAACAACAAACATGGAGAAGGAGCTGTCTGGATCTACCTCCTTTAACTGATTGGCTGGGAGATGCTGGAGGGGAGAGGCTGAACTAAAGATAAAATTCTGGACAGATAGTTTTACTTTAAACTTTTAAAAAATTGCTTTGCCCACTTCATACAATGTATTCACAAGGGTAAAATTTTAGTTTGGGGGTTGGAAAACTGTAACCTCGTGTTTTTGTATCTAAAATTTACCAGGACTCAGCCACATCTGTTCCTGCAGGGTGCACACTGCTCCCAGGAGGCACTGAGGTGGCTAATACTTGTAAGAGAGACTGGATTTGTGGAGTCTTTTTAGGAGACCCTGCATGGCCCACGAAGCCAAACATATTCAGTCCTTTACAGAAAGTTTGCTACCGCTTATTTTTTATGGTAGAGGAGCATAGAGTTTCTTCACTGTTTCCTTTTTGTTCATTACCACCTCCTTTGCTGGGCCTCTTCTAGGATGTGCAGAGGCTCTCTGGTTTATCAGCGCAAGCCATCATCTTCCTGAGCTTGGGGAGGTTGCCCAAAGTTCTATTTTGCTGATGGACTCCTTGTTTGTTCTTCTTACTATATGTAATTTCATTTCAATTACCTGTCGCATAGTAGGTGCTCAATAAATATTTGTTGTGGCTTTTAAGGAGAAAAAGCAATGTTGTAAATATACATTAAATTTGCCATCTTGAACTGGAAGCCTGGGGCATCTTAAATATATAAATGAGGAGAGCTTTTATTAGTCTTTTACATGAAACTCTAGTTTCAAAAGTGACTCCAGCCTGTTCAAAGACTCGCTTTGTCCATGTCTTTTTCACATAAATTCTAATTATTGTAGCATAATGAATAGGTCTGGTGATTTCATAACTGAGTTCTATTTTTGTCTTTGTGCAAGTGATTCTAAGTTCCCAAAAGTAAAATAGATATTCTTCTTTTTTCGCCTTTCATCTTTTATGACTACCATTACATGATAGCTTTTCTTATGAACAAGACCATAAAATAAGTCTTCAGTATCTTTTTTTAAAATAATAACCATGCTTTAAATGTGACGTATGAGAAATGAATTGCTTTTATAATTCAAAATGAGGCATCTATTTTAATCTAGTTCTGTGCTCATGGTTTCTCTTTCTTTTAAAAAATAAGTCACCAAGATTCAACTTGAAAGCCAATTGTCTACGGAGGCATTAAAAAGTATTTGGTCTATTCAAGTGATAATGTACAATAAATTTTATCTATTTTTAAATAGTTGAAATATTAATCTAGAAGAAATAGTTTTCATAAAACAATCAGTACAAAATGCTTTGAAATAATGAGTCAGGATGAACACCCAGTTCTAAAAGATTGAGGCTTTATCCTTTCTAATGGTGACTGTATTTAATATTCATTTTTAGCATTGAAGATGGGCCTAAGACTAAAGTGTATGTATCATATACTTCATTCAGAGGAAGAAATTGTTATGCAAATCTGTAGTCTATTTGGTAATTTTTCAGACAGCAAGGAAAAGTCTGATATAGAAAAGAATTTTCTTAAGATAAAAGTCAGAGCTAGGTAATTACTTTTTTATTATTTTAGGTGAGCATATACTAGCTATTTTACACAAATAAACTTCCACTTAGCAATTTGTTTTTCTCCCTTAAATATGAATTATGTTTATATTTTACACAGGGACAGGACTTATAAGAAATAATATGACATCTGGGTATAAAAATTATAGGTATAAAACCTTTTTAGCTATAAACAAACTTACAGATCTCCATTTCTGAATGTCTAAAATGTCTCTGTTTATAGCTTCACACAGCAAGTACTGTATTAGTTTAACTTCAGCACTCCTTACATAATGACCGCATACGGTACTGGGCTTCTCACCGTCCTGCTGTACAGATGAGGGAAGTCAGACTTGGAGAGATGAACTTTGCTACGTACAATGACAACGACTTTTAAGGAATGGTGCTTAATTCCAACCAGGTTGGTCTGATTCTGATCCCAAATATGGAATCTGCCAAAAATACACACACACCTCAGCACTTCACCATTCTAATACATATTCTAGAAGCCAGGGGCCACCACTTGGAGCACCTCTCGTTACTGTAGAGGCCAAAGATAACTTGTGTTGATCTCATGATGTCCTAATAAATTGTGTAGTAAAATATTTATACAAGTTTTTCTTTTCCTGGTGTATACATATTTTTTCTGGTCTCTGTATTAAATACCACAGCTTTCCTGCCAATGAATGTGCTTTCTTTAAATAGTGCCACAAATCATTTCAGGAAGCAAATAGCTGGGAGTAAGAAATGATAACTATGTTGTGGGCTTTCCTCAAACTCAGTCTTAAATCCCATCCCTACAATAATTAAGAGATCAGGTCCTAAAAAACAAAATGGCAGAAAACATGTCCAATGTCCACATGAACCCTTCTTCAGGGGGATGATTCCCTCCAGAGGGAAGGAGGTTCAGAGGATATGTGAAGCAGACCACCAGGGAACTGGGAACTAAAGACACCGCCTGGGAGGGTCTGGGTGGGCCCAGGAGGTTGGGCTTGTAGCTTCTGTGGCCAGCCCTCACTGCTGCCTCTCTGACTGTGCTTCTCTGCTCTGCTTCCCATCACCATGAACTAAGCAGCATGGCACCACCCTGGCCTGTGCCATGATGGTCCTGGCCTGGAGCCAGCAGGGGGTGGACAGAATGTTCTTAGAACAGGAGCCAAATCCACCTCTTTTACTTAAAGCTGTAGGTGTTGGGTTTTGTGTCCAGCAATGGGAAACCTGACGAGTGAGTGGCCTGTCCGTGGTGCCTGCCTAACTTCCTTGGGGGGAAGAGTCGGGAGGGTGTGTAATGCTGAAGCCTCCAGCACAGCACCTGTCCGTGAGTGAGTCTCAGAAAAATAAGATTGAATAATTGATAAATACATGAATAAATAAATTTATTGAGACATTATGAGATTAATATAAGTAATCTTTGGTCTTACAGATATAAGAAGTAGCTGAGACACCAATTGAGACTGGGTATGGTGACGTGTGCCTGTAATCCCAGCACTTGGGAGGCTGAAAACAGGAGAATCACTGTGAGTCCGATCTGTGTAGTGAGACCCTATAGCCCCTGTAGCAAATACACTCTTCTTGATGATCTACACTTCATATTAACCCCCCAAAGACTCTGAGAAGCCCTACTATGCAGAATCAGTCTAATTCCGTGCACTTTTGCATTGCTAGCATATTTGATCACAGAGTTTTGCACCCATCCGGGACAAAATTATAGACAAAGCTAAATCTTCTGTCTTGATCACATTTGAGCCTTAACTACTACAACAAAACCCACTAACTTTGGCATAGATGTTTTAAAAATACAGCAAGGCTTGGGCGGACTCATCAGTTGATCATAAGGAGTGTCGGTATAATAAGATTCATTCTAACTTGCTTTACAGATGAAGAATCTGAGAAACAAAAGCAAAAACACAACCTCATCAGAACTAGAGACAGACCTGGGTAAGTTTAAGGTTTTCATTATTTTGCTTTTGCCCATATATGCACCTTTGAGACACAGGCACACAATTGCAACCTAGTTATAAAACATGTACAGACTGCACAAAAAACAGTATACACACTTCAAGAAAAGAAAAACTTGCATACATATTTTAATAATAAGTTTTTATTAGGGCCAGCCAGGTAGCTCAGCAGACTGTAGTGCCTGCTTAGGCATATTGTAGTGGCCAGGGTTCGATCCCTGGGGCACGCTGAGACAACAATTGAGACTGGGAGTGGTGGCACATGCCTGTAATCCCAGCACTTGGGAGGCTGAAAACAGGAGAATCGCCATGAATCTGATCTGAGACCCTATAGACTCTGTACCAAATACATAAAAATTAATTTATTGAGACATTATGAGATTAATATAAGTAATCTGTGGTCTTACAGCTACAAGAAGTGCTCACAGTGGTGGCTGTGAGCTCCTAGATTCTTCCTGGTATGGCCAACTGCTGCTCAGTAACCTTAGAGACGTGCATTTTCGATTTCTTCTCTAAGGGCTGGCAGTATAGTGGGTTTTCTACAATGTACAGCATCCTCCAGGCTCCCCACACCAGGGTAACATCATCTGTTGAAAAAACATTGTACTATTTTTTCCTAAATTGTATATGCATCTTTTGGTAGACTATATTCTAAAAACAAGAGACTGATTTCAGCCATATTCCTGACTTCTGTGTTCAGTTACGGTAGTCACCTGTCCCCCTCCGTGGACACAGGGAGATGGCTCATTTTTTGAGATAGGGCCTCACTAATTTTCCCAGGTGTGACTTGAACTTGTCATCCTCTGGCCTCAGCATCCCAGAGTGCTGGAATTGCAGGCATGTGCTACCACACCCAGAAATTATTCCTTTCTTTTTTATTTTTCCAAAGTGCTGGAGATTAAACCCAGAGTCTTTCCCAGGCTAGGGAAAAGCTCTTTTATGAGCTACATCTTAATTCTGTAATATGATTATTGAAGATTTTCCCTGATTAGAACCAGTGATGCCATCTAAAGAGCTCTTCAAGCATAAAATGTATAGCTACTATGTAATATGCTTTATATTTTGAAGTTACAGAAGTCAGATTTCCTGTTGTGGACCATAGCCACTCCCAAAACTTATATAGGAGAGGTTTAATTTGTCTCGTGTTTTAAGAGGATTCCATGCATGGTCAGTTGACTTCCTAGCAGAACCATTACAGTGGAACAGCATGGTGGAGTAAGCTGCTTAGCTCCCAGCAGCTGGGAAGCAGAACACAGGGGAACAGTACCAAAGACAAAGGGCAGGGGACCAGTCACAGACCTCGGAGCTATGTCTCTTTTGAGCCCTGTGCTCTGCCAGGGCCCTACGCAAATTCCAAAGCCAACTGAGTTCATACTCTACCCTCACCACCAAAACTTCTGTTACTTATCTTTCTAAAGACAAATTTACAAAGTTTGGGGACAGATTTAAAGTTAAGCAATGCATTGTCAGAATGTGAGGCTCAAGTCAATTGCATGCCGTTCTCCTCCCAACAAAGGAAGCACAGCTTCAAGATGGACTGCATCAGCCTGGGAAAGCAAGACGCAAATGAAAAGGGGCAGAGCAATTTTTCTGTTTGGTCTTTAAGGTTTGTTTGTTAAAGTCTTTTCATACTGGTTCAAATCTAACAAGTGCTTCTCTGGAATCAGAGTGGTAAAGTTCCAGTTCCAAGTCTTCCATTTACAGTCTGTTCAGGCTTGGGAAAGAAACTTAACTTCTCGGAGTTTCAGTCCTTTTATCAATAAAATGGAGTTAATGATAATAATAATAATAAAACTACACATAGGATTGTTGTAAGAAGTACCTGATGAGATGCCTGACACTGTACAAATGCAGGGACACATTTGCTGTTATCAAAAGAAAAGGAGACCATACCAACCTCACGTCTTGGATTGGGTGATACGCGCTGGTTATGTAAGAGGCTACTACTGGTGGAAATTGAGGGAAACGCACTTTGGAAACCTTTCTACTATTCTGCAATGTGTTGAGTCTAAATTACTTTAAAATAAAAAACTAAGATGAAAGCAATAGCAATGACCAAGAGAAACCCAGAGAAAACAAGTACAGTGCTGTCCATAATCAGACCCCAGATGGGCCGTACATGCCCATCTGGCTGCAGGGACACCCAGGTCCCACCTGATGATAGCAAGAAGTACTTCCAAACCATAGAGCCCATTGCTGCTGATCTGCCTTGACGCACCACAGCCCTTTGACAGTGGTGTCCCATGGGCTTGGCAATGAGGATGGTCCCTAGAAGCTGGAGGCCTGACTGCCAGACCTTGGGCAGTGAGAGCATTGAGGGCTGTCAGCACAAGTCAACACTCTGACATTCCAATTTCATGGCCCAAACTCAGGAGGCTTATGACAGTGTTCTGCTTCCTATCTCAAGCACAGAGCTCAGGCTAAGGATGCCCGAGGCTGCAGGAGACATGGGATCATGTCTCTGGATCAAGGTGAGGCCAGATGGTGGGGCCTCCTAGGAGAGCAAGAAGCCTTGGCTCTCCCAGCTCCCCAGATGGAGGGCTCTGCGCTTTTCCAGTTCTGGCTTTAATTCCCTCCTAGTACAGCACAGTGTGGCTCAATAGAATTTTCATAGCAGTGGGAAGAATCCGTTCCGTAAAGTTCACAACAGCGTCACTAGCCCCATGTGGCTCTGGAGCACTTGAAATATGGCTTGCACAATGGAGGAATAAAATTTTACATTTAGTTTCAATTAATATAAATTAAATAGTCACATGTGGCAGTGTTTGCAGCCTGTGTGGCAGCAGAAAAAGCTTCTCTTCAAACAAACACAAGGGAAGAACTGCTTTCATGGAAGACTTACTAGCTAGAAAAGCATATATCCTTATCCTGACAAATATGATAATAGTAGACATCAAAAAAACCACTTCTTAAATGTCATAAATTGTGCAAAGTGCTTAATCGGTATTATCTTGTGTAATCCTCCCAACATCCCCAGCCATGGTTCTAACAGCATTGAACATCTATTGAGCACTTGCCGTATGTCAGATGAGATGCAAAATGCTTACTTTTACCTCATTTAATTCCCACATTTTTGTGTGATGAATACTAATCCTAATCCTACCCATTTATAAGTTGTGTGGGGTTTGTGTTTTAAAAAATTTAGTTGCTGTTTGTACTGGTTGTGCACACTACTGGGTGTGACAAGTTGGTGTGTGTTTACAATGTGTACTAATCAAATCATGTGGACTGATACTTCCATCTCCTGTAATAATTATCTTTTTTTTTTTTTGCGTTGGAAACATTCAAAATCCTCTCTTCTTGCTATTTAAAAATGGATAATTCAATGTTGTTAACTAGATCTACCCAATTGTGCTATAGATTGGAGCTTACTCTCCCATCGGTGTTTTGGTATCAGTTATTCACTCTTTTCCTCCTCTTTCCCTATGCAAAGTTAATATTAGAAGAGTTGCAATATATGATCTACACGTAAAAGTATGAGGTATATGCACATTTTAAAAATAATGACAATAACGTAAGTGCCCAAGTGGCCCACCACCCCTTTAGCATCTGCGTGCTGCCAGGGCTTCAGCAGCCCTTTGGTGCCCTGCCCAAAGACTGCTCATGTCACCACAGATCTAGTCACTTGCATAATTTTTTTTTTCTGTGTTAACCATTTCCTAACTGTTTGGAGGTGGTTTTCCCAGCTACATACAGATTCTTCAATGAACACAGATTTTTTTTTTTTGACTGTGCTGTTCATTTTTATTTTTATTTTATTTATTTATTTATTTTTATTTTATTTTATTTTTTTTTTTGTCTTTTTGAGACAGGGTCTCACTATGCAGTTCAGGCTGGCCTTAAGCTCACTTTGTAGCTCAGGCTGGTCTCGAACTCACAACAATCCTCCTGCCTCAGCCTCCCGAGTGCTGGGATTACAGGCATGCGCCACCATGCCCGGCTCCAGTTCATTTTTATTTTAATAAAATCAGAATATGCACAGCACATGCAGTGCTAGCATCTAAACTAATACAATAAGAACAAGATTTTTTTATTTGGTCCTTTTTCCAAACATCTCCAAGCACTTTCTCCAGATTCTGAAGAATTTGACTTTGACTTTCAGAATTTGTCAGGAACCCTTCAACCACAACTAATGAAGATGAACAGCAAATAACTTAAGCAACTGGGAAGACTTTAGATATGGCCTGCCCTCCATAGCTGCTGCTTTTGCATGCTCAGGTGCACAACCTTGGGTGAAAAACACTGTAAGAATTTGTGTCTGTGCCAAATATATACAGATATTTTCTCCTCATCATTCCCTCAAGAATATGGCATAACAACTCCTTACATAGCATTTATACAGCATGAGGCATTATAAATTATCTAGAAGCAATTTGAAGTACAGCATACAGAAGATGTGTGTGTGTTATATATAAGTGCAACTGTGTCCTCTGAAGACTTGCCCACCCATGGGGTTGGGTGTCCAGGAGGGCAGGCGCCTGCTCATGTGGTTTGTGCTCAGGTGGTCTCCTTCTCTGCCAGAACTCCTAAGGAGGGAGCCTCCAGCCACTCCTGACTGGAGCTCTGCTTCTCATTTTATGTTTTCTTGGAATGGGGTTGGGGGTGTTCATACTCCTCTCCTTTTCCCCAGTAATTTCAGCAGAAGTCCTCAGACCAGGTCCCTGGACCACTGGGGTTGTGTGTTTTTCAAGCCAATACTGCTGGCTAGAGGGAGGAGCAGGCTCACCGGAAGGGTTTGTGGTGAGGGTGTGGTGAGGGTGTGTGTAACCCCACCCAGACCACCCAACGGGGCAAGAGGGAATGGGTGCTGTGTGGGAAGAAAGTAGCAGTGTGTTCTACTTCTGAGCAAGGTAGGGTGACTCTGTACCCACTTATTAGTTGCTGGTTTGTATACCCCCAAGACTCAAGAGGCAACAGAAGTGTCTGTCTTAGGTTACTCAAGACTGTGTAGAGTATAAGGAAAACGGATTTCTTTTATCTCACCATTTTAGAGGCTGGTAAGTCTCAGAACATAGTATGGACCTCTGCTCAGCTTCTGGGGAGGACTTCAAGCTACTTCCAGTCACGGAAGAAAACAGAAGGACAGGTGGGCACATGCAGAAGACACTGACACGGTAGGAACCCTCAGTTCATCAGGAGCCTCTCGGCAGGTGTGAGTACGGTCCTGTGCAAGAGGTGTGATCCTCACTCACTGATCCAATATACCTTTAAAGGTCCCACCCCCCAGCACCACGATAGCAACCAGATTTCAATATGAGTCTGGGAGATAGTAAACTATACCCACACCACAGCATCATCCGTTCAAGGGCCTTTTTAGTCTCTCAGGAAAAGAGAGGTTGCTTCAATGTGAATTATTCTATGTTACCAGAAAAAAAGCATTATTACGGACTTTATCTCTGGATTTGAAGTCATGATACACACACTCTGTGACTCTAAAATGAATTTTATGTGTTTAAATTGGATAGTTATGTATCTATCTCCCTGCTTGATGACTACATATATTCTCTATAGAGAAGAACAAGGTGAAAACAGAAATTAGGGGGTACTATTTTAGAGATGCATAGCACAGGGCTCAGCAGAAAAAGTCAGAAACAAAAAGCAACCCATGATTACTCATAATAAAGATAACCACCAAACAATGAGGTCTTATGGGACTGAAATTATGAAATATTTATAGATCAGTTCATTTTGTTTGCCACTGCAAACCAGTTTTCACTTCTAATATTTCTTCTATGCTTTTATTAGATGCTATGGGAACAACTTTTTTCTTTTTTTTTGTCTATGCAAATTGATTCACCTCTGCATTTACTGACCTTTTCTTGGCACGTTCTCTGACTCTGGCCGTGCCACTTGTACAAGAATGTGAAGAACCTGGTCATGAATGTGTTCAGATGATAACCTGACCTTGCGTAACTCATAGCACAATTTGCAGAATTGTGGTAAAATATCAATGACAGTCTTTAAACCTTAGAATAATTATATTTTTCAACAGGACCTTTGAAAGGGAAGTAGCTCGCTCCTTTCTATAGACGCTTTCCCCAAATTTGCATATAAATCACGTTTTTATAAACTGAATCATCATGTAGGGTCCATGATAACTTAAGAATTTGGCAGTGAGTCATGAAATAATTTTAATATTAAAGGAGAAAGAAACTTCTAGGCTCCCTTGTATAAACTTCTCCATTTAAAGATGTGTTAGTGGTGAGTACATGGTAAGAAATGTCTTATGTAAGGTACATACACGATGAGCTTATTCTGTATAATTTCAGTATTCACTAAAGGGAAGGTAAACCTATAGGTCCAAAAGAAGATGAATTTTAACATTATGTTGTAGAGGGAATATAGTTTGTCATCAATTGTAAAGTTTGGGTAGAATTAATTTGAACCTATTATTGTTTTAGTTACTCAGCACAATTATTTTTACAATCTAGCTGCCACAAATGTGGAAGCAATGGAGTTTGACAATTTCACAAAACAAATGTATTTATTTTCTGTGACAAATAAAATCGTGTTTGGTTATCATGCACACTGCAACATGTTATATTGAAATGCATAGATTTTATGTGTTCTCACTGTGGCAAAACAAAGTGCAATTAGCTCAATATATATATATATATTTATACACACACACAAATGAGTTTCAACTGAAGTTTAGGAAATTTCATAGGTAGTAAACTAAAGATACTTGTATTTCAGTGTTTCAAAGCAGAGGACATTTCCTGTTTTTTTTTTTTTTTTTTTGGTGAGACTGGGGATTGAACTTGCATTTGACAGGGAAGCACTTATTCTACTGAGCCATCTCCCCAGACCCTCTCTCTCTCTCTCTCTCTCATATATATATATATATATATATATATATATATATATATATATATATATACACATATACAGCTACTTTCTCATAGTTCATTGAGAAGAAAGATTTGTACTAATATTGTTTAGACAAGATATCATGCATGTCTGCATCTTGTCCTCTGAATATCTACTAGGAAGACAACAATGTGCAATGTATTAATTTTTGTAACTGTCCTACTAACCTGTTTTGAAACTGTTTCATTGATATTTTATCATTTTTCTCATTAAAGTGAAAAGAAAAAAGAAGAACAAAAAATGTCTGTTAGGCCAGCCAGATAGCTTAGCAGACTAAAGCACCTGCTCAGGCAGAGAGCGCAGCGTCTGAGCTCAGTCCCTAGCTGTGCTGTGCTGGTCCGGCCTCTGGCATGCGCTGATGGCGCGCGCCTGTAATCTGAGTGCTTGGGAGGAGAATCATGACCAGTCCGATCTGTGTAGTGAGACCCTGTAGACCCTGTATTAAATACAAAAAGAAGAAAGAAATATCTATTCACTTCATCTGCTCATTATCTGGTTAGGTCTTTTATTTTGGAGTTTTAATTGTTTTGAGTTCTTTATATATTTAGATGTTAGTCCTCTGCCTGAAGAATAGCTGGCAATTGTTTTTTTGTTGTTTGCCATTCTGCAGGTTGTCTCTTCACTCTGTTGGTTGCTTCCTTTGCTGTGAAAAGGCTTTATTATTATTATCAGCATCACTATTTTGTATCTTAGGTCAGGGTTTACAGGTCTCACTACATAGATCAGACTTACAGTGATTCTCCTGTGTTCAGCCTCCCAAGCGCTGGGATTACAGGTGTGTGCCACCATGCCCAGTCTCAATCACTGGCCCTGTGCACCCTGGGGGCGGGGCCGGCACTGTACAGTGGGGATGGAACGCTGGCTGTTGTGCTCTTTTTACTTGTTTATTTTTTGTGAGACCCTGTACCAAATACATTTTTTTAAAAAATGGTTAACGGATCTGCACTGAGTGGATGAACGGACATGAACCACATTCTACATGGAAACTCATGCGCTGGGAGTGCAGCAACCACTTGAACAGTAGTTTTTTAATACACACACACACACAAAGTAAATAGAACCACTCAGTTATTTTTATTTATTTTATTTTTTTTTGCGACAGGGTCTTACTAAGGACAATAGTGCAGGCTAGCTGTGCACTCCAGGTTAGCATCAAACTTGTAGCAATCCTTTTGCTTCAGCCTCCCAAGCGCTGGGATCACCTAGCTATTTTTAACTATTAGTGTAAAATAGCCTTTTAGAAAGCCTGCTGCAGGGGTCATCTGTGTATATATACCACTGCTTGAGGACTGCTGTAAGATGAGGATGACTTTTGGGGCAAAGCATTGATCCCATCTAACATGTTCTGAAGTTCTTTCCCCTTAGAATTCCATGACATTAAAAACGTTGTGATTGTTGAGCCTAATGAGAGCTGCAGCCTGCAGGTGACTTTATACAATGATTTCCAGTGTGTATCTTCCTCAAATCCTCCATGACGCCTAGATGCAGCCCACACACCCAAATTCATACATCAACAGCAAGGAAGACCAGAAGCATGCAGGTTGCTTCACCCTGGAGGGCCAGGGACTCCTGTGAGCAATAGAGGCACAGTGGAGCCACCAGCCAGTGAGGTGCAGTGCTGAAGCCGTGATGGGGCCCATCACTGATTATTCTTCATGAGCTGAGGAGGGCTCTGCAGAAGGGAGGGAGGAGGCAAAAGAGTGTGAGCCTGTCATGGGCCTCAACAGAAAGGTGGTGTTGAAAACCAAGACCACGGAGCCTGAATGCAAGCAGATGTGGGTGCTTGTGAAGAGTCAGGCTCTTTCTGAGGCTTCAGTGGAAACATCTTTTGGGAAGGCCAACCTGTTACTTAAGTCTGAATTCTGAAGACAGTTTCCGCTGTGCATGAGAACCAGGCCAGCACTGGGGAGTCAGCAAAAAGCACACAGACCTAGTTTTATCATTTGGAGATGCACACATGGGGACCACTGTCTTTCATCATGGCTGTCAACACTGACAGTAGCGTCCTGGGCACCTCTGCCCTCTTCCCCCTGGGAACAATGTGTGTTCAGTCACCTGTGGTCCTTTGTGGAAAACATAGCTTTGCCACAAAAGGAAAGAAAAAAAGAAAAGGAAGAGAAGAGTAGAAAATGGAAGAAGGGGGAGGGGAGGGGAAGGGAGAGGAGAGATTTACCCCAGAGTACACAAGCACAACTTGGCCACAAATGCAAAGGTGCTCCTCTGTCCACACCACAGATCTGCTGAGCATGCTTTTTTTGTTAAGTAATTTTATGGAGAAAGAAATAGCAATGAAAGAGTTTCAAAACAGGTTAGTAGGACAGTTACAATAATTATTACATTGCATGTTGTTGTCTTCATAGTAGGTATTCAGAGTACAAGATGCAGACGTGATATCTTGTCTAAACACTACTAGTATAAATCTTTCTTCTTACAGAGGCAGGGGAGAGCTGCACAGAGAAGCTCACTCCAGGAGGCGCAGCCTTCAGATAGGCGCAGGCTTGAGACCCGGAAGGCAGGTTTAAGATCGTGGAGTTCTGCTTAACCTTCTAAGGACCACAGACCTTAGGAAAATCAGTCCCTCTAGGATTTTTATACCAAAAACAAAAACAAACAAACAAAAACCACGCACATACCTCATCACCCAGTCTTCCTTATTTTCAGGAGCCGTGTGGCCACAACATACGTCTGACTTTCCTGGAACTCCAGAGCCCTGGTACTGAGAATTCCTAGGAAGGCACGGGGCATGTGCCTGTGGTACCAACACCCTGGGAGACTGAGGCAGAAGGGTATAAGTTTGAGACCATCCTTGGCAATTTAGTGACTTAGCAACAATCTGTCTCAAAACAAAATTTTAAAAATGTTTTGAAGCGTAGGACCCTAGGCTCAAACCCTATTAAAACAAAAGCCTCTTAATTTGTATAAAAGCACTTTGGAGCCCTCCAGCCAAAGTTAGCAGTCTGTGGGCTGGGGAGCCACAGTGGCTGGGAAAGAGGTGATAATCGGCCTGTGGATAGTACAGGTCCCAGGTGAGTTCCTGTGAGCTCACAGTCTTCTGAAAATGGCAGTGCTCTTCTCGGAGGCCCCGGGGGGAGCCTGCAATGCCAGTCACTTACAGCTTTTGAAAAGGACAGTACCACAGTGGACAATGAAGGGGCCAAACCCAACAATGCAAAAAGGTAAGGAGCCAGGACAATCAGGCCCTGGCTACAGAGCAGTAGGGTGACTTGGGTCCTCCACTTCACAGACATTCTCCTCGGTGCTGTAGCTGTGCTCCTCGATGGTACAGACGTTCTCCTCCACAGTGTAGATGTTCTCCTCTGAGCAAATCCCTTTTGCTCCTGCATTGGCTAATCCCCAGGGAGGAAGGTCAGCATGATGAGTCTATGGGGAAAAGAAAAAGCTGCAGCTAACGTAAGTGCTTCCAGGTAACAGCCCTGTGGAACAGAGGTGGGAGAGCCTTGGAAGAGGCAGCAGGCAAAGGCACAGCGTGCTTTTCCGGGGCGGGAGATGGGGTGGAGGGGAACACCGGCTAAGGGAGGGGCCTGAACTCTGGCGACAACGGAGGCAATTTTAACCAATCTTCATTTTCTTGGGTATAAAACATGCATTTTATTTCCTCAGAAATCACAGGCTGAGAAGTCTAGGTAAAATGTCAAGACAGCTGTAACTTCCTGGCAAGTGGTTCAGAAAAGATCACGGTGCACAGAGAGAAACAGGTAAAGCCATGGTGCCGGCCCAAGTGAGGAGTTCCAGGGAAGGGGTGCTGGCTCCTGCGGCATTGTTGTTCTGTTACTGCTACTGCAGTGCTTCCATGGCCTTCAACAACGTCAAAAGGGAAAAGAACAGGAAGTAAATGTTGTAGATCTAATCAGAATTGTGTTTGAATATTGTCTTATAATATTTGATGGTGTGGGTACGGTGAGTTATTTTTTATTTTTATTTAAGTAATGTGCAATGTGTTACACACTATTCTATGTATCTAGAGGTACAGCTGTAAGCAGAACAGAAAAATCCCACCAATACTGTGTGTTGTAAACTTAGTGTCCCATTACCCTCATCCATGAAATGGGGATAACGAAAGCCCTACCTCACAGAGCTACTGCAAGAAATATTCCCTCATTTATCAATCATGCTGTCACATGCTTGCAATTACAGTTACTTGGGAGGCAGAGTCAGTAAGGTCAGGAGTTGGGGCCCAGCCTAGGCAACTTAATGACAGCCTGTCTCAAAATCCAAAAAGGAAAAAACTGAATAGAAATAGAGCTGGGGTAGAGTGCCTGCCTAACAAGTGTAAGGACCCAGAGTCTCAGATCTGTCTGTCTATTTTCTCTCTCTCTCTCTGTCTCTCTCTCTCTCTCTGTCTCTCTTTCTCTCTCTCTCTCTGTGTTTCTCTCTCTCTCTCTCTCTCTCTCTCTCTCTCTCTCTGTAATTAATAGGGACTGGGACTGGGCTGGGGTACTGTTGTCTAGAGCAAACAAGTTCATAGCTGCATACAAAGTTTACAATGCAAGGCCGGCCAAATAGCTCAATGGGTTAAAGTGCCTGCAAGCAGGCATAGGGGTTGGGAGTTTGATTCCCAGGCCTGCCATGCTGGCCCCTTCCCTGGGGCATGCTGAGACAGCGATCGAGACTGGCCGTTTCTGTAATCCCAGCTCTTGGGAGGCTGTAAACAGGTGAATCCCTAAGAGTCTAATCTAGCAGTAAGACCTTGAATACTCTGTAGATCCTTCTCTAAAAATAGAAAAAAGTAAAAAAAAAAAAAAAAAAGCCAAAGATTACAATGTAGAGATGCATATAAACTACATAGTTTTACAAATGATGGATTAATGAATATCTATCAATGCTACCTATCAATATTATCTTTCTTTGCTTTAACTAATGAAGAACATTGACACTATAATTTAATATTTTATTTGACTTCTTTTTTCACTGCATTTTTTTTTGTGATACACCATTTCTTTTTGCTTTTTTGTGCACTTGTTTGAGACAGGGTCTTGCTAGGTAGTGCATCCTGGACTTAAACTCACTCTGCAGCCTGTGCTGACCTCCAGCTTGTGGCCACATGCTGCCTCTAACCCTGGAATGTTGGGATCACAGGCATGTGTCACCACGCCCAGCTAGCATACTACATTTTACTCATTCCACAATGGTTTATATAGGACTCAATAATATTTTTTTTCCAAATTATGTTGCTCTGGGGAGATGGCTCAGTGGAATAAATGCTTCCCTGGCAAGTGCAAGGGCCTGAGTTCAATCCCCGGTTCCGTCAAAACAAAACAACAACAACAACAAAAACAAAGTATGTTGCATTCTCATGTATAAAATGTCAGAAAAATTTAAAATGGAGCAATTCTGTAAACTGCACTGGTTGCAAATGAATGCATGTGAAGCGTCAGGCTTGGAGATTAAGACAAGGGACTATAACAGGTCTGTCTCCTTTAGCCCTGACTCCATATTACAGGCCAGGCTCTGTGCTTCAGAAGCTTTTAAATTTGATATGATCCCAATATTTGATATGATATTTATACTGATTCTTGGAATTATTTTTTTGTCATTTGGATTCTGTTCAGATAGTCTGCCTATGTTCATGTCCTTATGAGTTTTACCTATTTTATCTTCCAGCAAACTAAGTGTTTCTGCTTTAATATTTAGAGCACTGATCCATTTGATCTTAGTTTCATACATGGTGAGATACATGGATCTATATTCTTCTGCACATCACTGTTCATTAAATTAAGAAAACACTGAAATTCCATCTTCAGAAATGGTGGCTATTGACAAGAAATCAAGGGAAAAGAAACCCTTCTACATTGTTGGTGGGCATGTAAACTAGTACAACCACTATAAGAATAAGTATAGACATTCCTTAGAAAACTAAAACTAGAAGCGCAGTTTGACTGAGCTGTTCCCTTCCCAGACATCTTCTCAAAGTGTTAGAGACATCGTATTACAAGGGTGTGTGTATGTCCACGTTTATAGCAGCACAGTTTATCATAGTTCAGTCTTTGAAGCAGCCTATGTATCAGTCAACAGATGACTGGACAGAGACAGTGTGGCATTTGTATATAATGGAGAACTACTCTGCCACAAAGAAAGACAAATGAATCATCTGTAGGAAAATGGGTGCACCTTGAAACCATAGTGCTAAATGAAAGAAATCAGACATAGAAACTGAAATATTTCATGGTTTCTTTTATATGAGAAACTCAAGATATAGAGAGCAGAACAAAAGACAGATAATAGGAAATGGGGAGATAGAGCTTTATCAAATGAGAAGGGGATACAAAGATACAGGGAGGGGAGAGGGAGGCGAAGGGAAGGGGATAAAGAAGAACTGAGATGTGTTATACTCATATACTGACACCCCATGATGAGTGAATTCACCCTGAACTGCAAACATGTACTAACAAAAATTAAAACTAAAAAAAGAAAAAAATTTACTCTTCACAATTTCAAAAATATATTATCACCAAGCTTTTATAATAAGCTTCTTAAATTTATACTAACTAAAAGTTTGTATCTTCTGACAAATTTTCACAAACTTTCTCTGCACTCCCACCCCAAATTGTAGGTTTTTTAAATGACTCTTAACAGGTTACAGATTAATCCAGTATTTTGAAACTGGGGGTGATGTTGCCAAGCGGGGGACATTTGGCAGTGTCTGGAGACACAATTTTTCTTTGTCCCAGTTGGAGGAGGTGCTACTGGATTGGAGTCAGAAGAGGTCAGTGATACTACATTGCCACAACAAAGGATTATCCAACCCCAAATGTCCCCAGTGCTGAGGCTGAGAAATCTTGGGGAACAAAAACAACCTTTCCACAAAGATAATCAACCATGTCCATTTAGTTATTTGGTTGAGTTTTTCCTTGCTAAAATGTTGCAATACCCTGTACTTCTATGAAGAATCCTACTACCTACTCTGGTAGGTTTCCACCTACTACCGGAAGAAGAGAAGCTCTGTACGGACTTGCCAGTTCTTGCTACTGAGTTCTGTAAGGCTTAATGGTCAATCTCCTGCCTGGGACCAGTCCTTTCCCAAGTCCCAGAAACTCACTAAGATCAAGTTCTGCTGCACTTAACAGAAACTTCCAACATTCTCTGGCTCTAGCAGTGAAGAGTTTTGTTTGTTTCATTTAAAAAAAATAAACAAACTGTGAAGCCAGACTTAGGGATGCATTCTGTGATCCTAGCACTCTGGGAGTCTGAGGCAGGAGAATAGCAAGTCCACACCCAGTTCAGATGATAGATAGATGATAGATAGATAGATAGATAAGAGTCGTGAACTCAAATCCCTTGTACCCCTTCTATGCAATCTGAAAACAGTTGACTTTGGTCCTCACACTGGCAAGATGGCTGTTCTTTTACCAGAAGCTGGGGGAGGGGCTGAAAGGCAAAGGACAAAGATGGACTGAGAATGTCTGCCCTTGGTGGCCAGCCCAACTAGGTACTCTCCTTATCTCTGAAGATTTACACTTTATTCACTTCCTACATGGCATTCATTGCATTTGATCAAGACAAATGTGGCTGTTAATCTGCATGTCAGCTCATGGTCTAAGGTATGCCAGAGAGCTAGCAATAAATTACTTTTGGGTGTGCCTGTGAGGATTGTACCAGAAGAGATTTGAATCCAGATTAAGTTTTAAAAAAAGATCCCCTTCGCCAGTGTATGTGGAGCTCAGATGCAGGTGGAGGAAGGGCTTATAGCTCAGTGTGAAGGCCCTGGGTTCAATCCCCAGTACCAAAAGAATAAACCCATCTCTTGCGATGTATACTGTTGGGTCTGTTTCTCTGGAGAACTCTGATGCTACATCACATTTGTTTGCTTTCTCCCTTCTCGTGTCCATTCCCATGGTTACCAGCTTTGTAGACAGCCCCTCCTGAACCCCACCAGGTATCATCAGACCCTTTCCACACGTTCTGAGCTCCCCCCTTGGCTGTCCCCAATTGCCGTTGCATAGTGGGACAATTTGAAACAGGTCTACTTATGGGCTGGGGAAGAGCTCTCACCCACTTGTGCAGAGGGCCAGAAATGCTGAAGCATCGTCAGCCCTCACTCACTCCTGGGGTGAATCCAGTGACTGCTAGCACAGGATTCAGAAAGTCGTGCACCCTTATCTTAAGTCCTGAGAAATCTGAGTTGCAGTCTGCACCCTGAAGAGCTCCCTGGGGTGTGCTGCCAAGCCCAGATGAGACTAATTTCCAGGTCCCCAAACTCCCCCACCAGTGGGTGCAGTAGCTGAGGTGGGGCCTGGTTGTGGGCAGGTCCTTGGGGGCGTGGCCTGGAAGGATGTGTATCTCTTCCGGCTCCTTCCTTCTCTCTGTGCTTCCTGATGTGGGCAGTGCTCCCACCCCAAACCTCAGGCCTGTCTGACATCCTGTTCCTGCCTTGGAGCCAGCCAACCTGGGCCATAATGGAGAGCCCCAAACCTTTCTTCCTTTCAGTTGTGGGTGTGGGTATTTTATCCTAGTGAGGAGAAAATGTTGAAGAGGGAACACCTCCCAGCAACTTGGCCTCAGCAAATCACTTTCTTGAGAATTCACTTTAGTCTCCTCTAAGGCATAGACACCATTCTAATCATCTAGTTGATTGTGGATCTTGACCTGAAAGCCTCGTGGCTTTTGATGATAAGGATATAATATGCAAATATAGAATGAATGATATTTAAATTTAAGAAACATTATTCTTTATGATTTTTTTAATATTAGTTTTATTGAGAAAGAAATAGCAATGAGAAAGTTTCAAAACAGGTTAGTATCACAGTTACAACAATTAATACATTGCGTATTGTTGTCTTCATAGTGGTTATTCATAAAATGATTTCAATAAAAATAAGGAAGGAAAGAATACTGTGTGACCTCACGTAGTGCCCGACATACACTGGGTGCTGGACAACTTCCTGAAGACTCAGTAAAGGTAAAGCAATGCTTGTGGAGAGTGATGGCACATGCTCGTAGTCTGAGCTACTCAGGAGGCTGAGGCAGGAGTGTTGAAAGCCAGCCTGGGCAACACAGTGAGAACCCTGTCTCTTGAAAAAAAAAAAAAAAAAACACACAGAGCTCATTTAAAAAATTCTTAGGAACAATATATTTGAAGTTAGCCAAGTTCATATGATTGAGTGACAATTAGAAATGAATTTCCTAATCAGTTTTGATTTTTTTATCCTGGAAATCAAAATGACTTAGACAAATTGAGATACTAAATCTTTAATTTGAGAACCTAGATCATTATGAGAAGGACCAGGCATTTTTAATGTGTCTTATTCTTCAATTTGCTCAGGTCCTGCTCAGAGGTCAGCAAGTCTTGCTTTCCTGCAGGACACAGAGTCTTCATTTTCACTAAGTATCCCAGCTACACCATTCCCTAGACAAGACAGTAGGTAGCTTTCATTTATTTTTTATTTTTGTTATTTATTTATTTGGTACAGAGTCTTGCTACACAGCAGGGCCAGCACAGAATGCTGTACTGGGGATTGAACCCAGTCCTTGAGCTTACCGGGCAGGTGCTTAGACCTGTGGGCTATCTACTCAGCTCCTAGGAGGCCTTCATTTAATTGGCAACAGGGGCTGGATATATAGCTCAGAGTACAAGCATCTGCCCCACAAGCAAGTGCAAGGTCCTGAGTTCATGGAATATGGTAAATTGCGATAGAGGACAGCGAAAGGTCTGGGAGGGAAGAATATTTCTGACTGGGAACCAAGAGAATCTTCTCTGAGTGCAAGAAAGTGACCTGGCCCTCCCTGATGCAAGGGGACTTGTCCAGGTTATTTTCTGTTCTTCTCTGTTTTAGGAGCTCTTGAACTATAGGTCACAGGACTCTCACCTTGGAACAGCACCCTCTGTAGATGACAGTGAGCTCTCTCCACAAGAATAGAGGCTTGAGACAAGGAGTGCTGCTGAGCTGAGTGAAGGTCCCATTTATATCACTCTTGTTTGTATTAATTCTGTTATAACCCGCTGTTGGTTTGGGGTTAGACTCCCTGCGTCCAAGACCCAGGGAGGGGTCTTATCCCAGGTCTGTAACCCCGGAGTGCACTCAATGCCTCTCAGCCTATGCTCCCTGTTTGTAGAATGCAGTTTCCACACTCACAAGAAGTCTGTCTAGGAGCTGTGGCTACATGAGACAGGTCCCAAAGGATAGCATGTGCTCGCAAAGTGTTTGCTCATTAAATGAAAGAGGGTATTTTTTGAAGATAGAAAGAAATAATGAGTGTTAAGGATTTAGCATAGTGTAAGGCACAAAGCAATAGTTCAATAAAGATTACCTATAGACAAAATATACATAGCAACATATACCTTCATTTTATTTTTTCACACCTAAGAACAGTTTCTAATCACATGGAGGTGTGTCAGATGTGTTCTCTGGGCTACTAGCTTCATATTTTCTCACAGCAGCAGCCAGCCTCCCTTCTTCACTTCCATGCTTTCCCCTACCAGAACACCGGGTCCAGTCAAACAGCCATCATCCCACATATTTCACAACTTAGGGAACTCCTCCCCAAGATCATGATGTGGGTGGACCCCAAGAAATAATCTCTGAGGCAAAAGAATTAATAAATGCTTCTCAAGAAGACATTAATAAAAAAATAGAGGAGATTAGAAAAGCAACAGATTCCTTGAAAGAGAAATATAGGAAAGAAATAGATCGCATGGGACAGAGTCAAAGAGACATAGAGGAGCTTAAAATTTCAATCCCAAGCTTGCAAAACCGTTTGAGTGAAAGTGAAGACAGAGTTTCAGATCTTGAAGATGCTGTCACAGCTGGTGAAAAGGTAAGACAATATCTCTTTAAAACAACTAGGATGCAGGAGAAAGTAAATCATCACCTGCAAGATGATGCAAAGATGAACAACATGAGACTAATAGGCATCAATGAGAAAGAAGGAGTCAATACAAATGATATAAAAAGAATATGGGCAGAAGTAATAGCAGAAAGGATGCTAAGCCCTTCAGGTAGTAAATAACCACTTTTTCTTGACTTTGCTTGGTCGGATAACTCAGGTCAGCACATCAGAACGAAGGATGCCTGGGAGTGCAGCTTTTCCTTTCTGCCAGGTGGTTGAGAAGGAAGAAGCCAATAGCTCCCGTTGCCATGGCCAACTATCCAGCACTCAGTAAGTGCTTCAGAATTAGGCATGAACCATCCTAGAAAGAAGAGGCAGAGACAAAGAGAGAGCCAGGTCCTCTATGGCATCTTTGGGATACTGAATGCCCACCTTTCCAGTTATGGAAGCTAATGGATTTTCTTGTTCTTTATGGTATTTCAGTTGGGATTCTCAGTACTTTTAGCCAGAAATGAGGTAATGCTGAAAGTGTCCTCTTCAATGACAGTAACAGCTAATGTTTACTCACTACTATGTATCAAATTGTGTGCCAGTCCCTTCAGCTATGCCACTTATTTACTATTTTCAACAATCCTAAGGCTTGGGACCTAATAATAATTTAAATTTTTCAGATGAGGAAACCTATACCTACCTGTAGCTCAAGATTATATGCATATGCTTACACACCAAAACAGGTCAGTGGAAGAACTGGGATTTAAATATAGTTTGGCTTTGAAGCCAGACTTCTACCTAGTCATTAAACCTTGCCATTAAACTATATACTACTTTCTTCTATAAAGATTCACAAATAAAAATGGAATGTAATACAGTTATTATTTAGATTTTAAATGTCCCCCCCCAAATCTCATGCATTCAGTAGTGGGGGCTTGCGGAAGGTGACTACACTCCCAGGGTCCTACGCTCATCCACAGACTAATTCAGAGGAAGAGACTGCTCAGAGGCGGGGCCTAGTGACGAGATGGTGTAACCTGGGAGCTCCTTCCTCCTGCCTTTGTTTCCTGCCTGTCTTGGCAAGCAGCCTTCCTCCACCAGGCCCACCGATCACTGTGTTTCTTCCTTGAAGCTAGCTGACTCATTGAAACTGAGGCAATCAAGCCCTCTCTAAGCTGTGGGGGTTGGGTATTTTGTGCTAGTGAGGGAAAGCGCCCGTTTACTTTCATCTTTCCTTGCAGCATCCTTGTGTGGCCATGCTTTAGTAGAAATCAATTAATCGTACATTTTTAAGTGTGATACCTTTTAATTTTACGAAGGTGCACTTTGTCAGTGACTCACTATGCTGTATGTGCATTTAGTTGATTGTGGACTCTGACCTGAAGACCTTGTGCTTTTGATGATAAGGATGGAATACGTGAACATAAAAGACACAATGTCATTTAAATATAAGAAAGATTATTCTTTATGATTTATAAAAATAAAGAAGGAAAGGATATGATGTAAAGTATCTTTACAGCGTAGGCAGGATAAACAAACCTCAGAGAACTGGAAAGATTTGCAGAGCTTCACTTGTCCTTGAGTTGGTTTCACCAACAGAGACATGAAATGGTTAAGCAGTGGTGTTGTAGATTTTCCTGGCTGGCTGACCAGCTGACTTGAGGGTAAATTAAGCCACAGAAATAAATGTGCTCCAAATCTCAATTACTTCCAACCACAGAGATTTATTCCAGCTTTCATTACAAACCTATCCCATTGGCAAACATAAATTGTGACATTTGATTACAGACAGCATTTTTTTGCATAGGTCAAAAGAGATGATGGTGATGTAGCAACATACTATTTATAGTTATTTGATACTTTCTTGTCTCAAACATGAGTGTATAATCCAGAACAAATGTACACGAGCACCTCTCATTGACTAATACATCTTCATGTCTTAATCCTGGATGGAAGTTCCACACTGAATAGCCTTACATCTTTGATTCACTTTCCAAAATTACATAAGCACATCCTTCCTATTAATTTCATTTTGCAATCTTGTCTTTTTATATAGTGAAATATCTAAATATAAGTTTAGAGCCTCATGTATTTTAAGAGTTTTTGCCTCCCTTTGTCACATAATGTTAAAATATGCCATATAATCTCATCTCATACAATTCAAAACAGTAATGGAAAATGTATGGACAAATGCTCTCCTGCTGTTTTAAATACCATTTAGCGAGTTTTATAGTTGAGGGGTTTGCAGACATAGCTATTAGTTTCTTATTGTGGTGAGGATGGGAATATTTTTTATAAGCCAGAGAAAGATACTTCTGTAGCCAAGCGCAGCATGCATCTGTCAAAGGCCGAGTCTGTGCCCCTAGCTTGCTCTTAACTCCCTCTAGTATTTTTGGGACATATTGTACCACAGTAAATTCACAGAGGAGATTCACAGCAAAGGAATTTCACCAATCTCTCCTACTTGGTTTTGGTTTTCACTTTTATACTTACAAGACACCTATGAATTAAAAATTATTTTTACATTACCAAGTATTCTCTATTAATTTACCACTATCTGAATGTTTTTTATCTGTGGATATTATTTCAGATGTCAAAATGATCTTTAGGTCATGGTGTTTAGGTCACTGAAATTGTGCATAGAAAGAAAAAAGAGAGACAGAGACACTGACAGCACTTCTTAGCACCTCCTCTTCATAATGTGCTAGCCTGTGGTTTGGGGTTACAGTTGAAAATTATAGCCCCGTACAGCAAAGGAGATCATTTGATAAATAAACCTGAGAATTCTTCACCAAGTTAAAAGCACCACATCAATTTATTGTGTTGTTATTACTGATAAGAAGACAAATACATTCTGACTGAGGCTAAATTTAATCTGTTACCAGTGGAACATATTGTAAAAATACTCCTTTCTTTCTTGGATACGGAGTCTCACTACCCCATTTGGACTTTCAGTGGTCCCCTCATCTCAGCCTCCCCAGTGCTGGGATTTACAGGCGTGTGTCACCATGCCCAGTTTCGGGATCAGCATGGCACCCTGAGGTTCCAGGGCCGGCACAGCATGCGGTATTGGGGATCAAATTTGGGTCCTTGTGCTTGCCTAATGGCAGGCACTTACACTGCTGAGCTATCCCCACAGCCCTAAATTGTAAAAGTATTTCTCAAAGTTCTTTTGAACTCTTAAGTTATTTTAGAAGCAGTTCTACACATAAAAGGAAGTTGAGGATGATTGCTAATCCCTAATTGCTCTTGGTGAACTGTAAGATTAGCTTTATTAAATAATCAGTTATTTATGGAAAGAAACTCAATTGGATTTGCTAATTCTATGATATACATTCTTATATGAATAAGAGACCTTAAAAGTCTATTCTTTTTTTTTAAGGAAGACAATACTTTTACTAAATTACAAAAACTTTTGTCAAACTAATACAACAATCTTTAACGCAATAAAATAATATTTCTCTTTGAGTCATATATTGCTTTAATGATAATTTTCACTGCAAAAATATTATTTAAATACCAAACTTAAACATGGCAAGTTTTAGTAGAGCAAGTTATTTTACAAAAGTTAATGTCTATTACAAGCAATGGTTTCTTTCTTTAAAGTGAGTCCCCTTATGCACATTGGTCTAGTTGGCATTGGAAGGCTGCTGTGTGAACCTTAGGGGTGGCCCTGCTTTGTTCTGGGGTTGGGCCAAAGCCAGGTAAGGTCCTAGTGTCTGCAAAGCATTGGCATTCTACCACAAGGAGACTCAAGTGTCAACACCAGTTTCTCCCAAGAACTTTTAAAAAATGGTTGGTTACATTTTTCCATAAATGTTGGAACCCTCAAAGTCATTCCAAGCCACACTAATATCAGCTGATCCCTGTATCTTTTTGTTTTGATGAAAACTCACAGCTCTAGCTTGATTTTTTAAAAGACCTAAATATAGTTGTACTTGTAAAATAACTAGTAAACATAGTGTTAGCTTGGAGTGACCCAGAGACACTTGATGTTGTATACCAACTTTCTCTGTCATTTCTTTGTGAAGGCTGCCATCTCCACTGGTACCCTTTTGCTTTGTCTTGACAAAGCTGGCAGTCCTTCAGTCTTAGCATCTAATTCATGGATGTACTCATTTCGTTGTTTCATATTCTTTGTTACCATTTGAAGATAAATTGCGCATCATTTCCAGCTATACTTGGGTTCGTAGGGTTGGGGTCTTTTTGCACTGCTGCTGTTGCAAGTTTCCTTTAGGTGGTCAAGGAAGTGCTCTGAGGTCCAGCTCTTCGTGGTGTGGCCTGCTCCATGTTTGGGGGCCCTGGAGTACAGTGAGCCCTAGAGGCACGTTACCCCCACTCACACTCACACCCCAGCGAGTGGCTCACACTCTCTAAAAGTCCATGCTTTTTATTCTATAGAGAAAAGAAAAACTATGATAGGAGGGTAACAATGGTTAATACACTGTGCATTGCTAATTTCAAATTAGTTACTCAGACTACAAGATATCAGTACTTAATTGTCCAAACAATATTAGCACAAACCTATCTTTTCAATGAGAGAAATGAGTAGTATAACTATTTTAACTACCTTTTGTGTATATTTTTTTTTGAATCCCCTTTGTTCTTTTGTTCTACTCTCCTAAGCCAGTTTTTCTTTCCTTGTGAAGTTCCTTTCCATTTTGAATTGTACATTTAGAATCATATTTACTCTTTCAGCTTCTCACACTAAGGAGACAATATAATGTTTACATTGGTTTATTTCCTTTATGAGGATAATTTTAAATTACATTCATTTATCTAAAAGTCTCCAGTTTATCCTTTTTGTGGCTGAGTAGCACTCCATTATACATTTAGAATCATATTTACTCTTTCAGCTTCTCACACTAAGGAGACAATATAATGTTTACATTTGGTTTATTTCCTTTATGAGGATAATTTCAAATTACATTCATTTATCTAAAAGTCTCCAGTTTATCCTTTTTTGTGGCTGAGTAGCACTGCATTATATTAAAAGACCACATCTTTCCTCAGTTAATGGGCATTTGGGCTCTTACCAAGATCTAGCTATTACAAATTGTGCTGCTATAGACATGGGTGCACATGTATCTCTGTAGTAAGATGTTTTTAATTCTTCTGGGAAGATACCCAGGGTCAAATGGGACCTCCAATCTTTTTTTTTTTTTTTTTTTGGCATGCTCAGCGCACCCTGAGAGCAGGGCTGACGTGGTGTGTGGCGCTGGGGGATGAACCACAGTCCCTTAAGCACTGCAGCTGTTGCAAGTTTAAACCGCTGGCACTTTAAACTGCTGAGCTATCTCTCTGGCCCCGCAATCCTAGTTTTTTAAAGGAATCTCCACACAGATTTCCACAGGGGCTGTTCAAGTCTACACTCCCATTAACAGTGGAGAAGAGTTCCTTTTAACTCATAGCTTTTCCAGTATTTGTTATTGGTTGATTTCTTCATAATGGCCATTCTAAAAGTCTGATCTTATACACCTGTTCCTCCTAACTCAAAAGTGATTTGCTCTTCTCAAAAACAAGACTTGGTCTTCTTGACCTATTTCCCTGTGGTGTTGAACTTGCTTCCTTCTGCCACTGTAGTAAAGGAACTTGGTGTCCTCCAAATTCTTGTCTTCTAGTTAAATGTTGCCAAACATAGTGCAAATGGATTTCCTGAATTTCAGTACAGTGAGAGTCACAGTTAGAGGCAGGCAAAATTCATTTGACATTTAGTAGCTCTCATCACTTGAAAGGATCTTTGAAGTAGCCATGTAGCCATGATGGAATACAATGGGAAGATGTCTCAGAGAATTAAAAATAGAACAATTGTATCACCCAGGAATTCCACAGTAAGACACATGTATGTCTAAGAGAAGTGAAATCCGGGTATCAAGGGGACATCTGCACTCCTCTGCTCATTGCAGTGGTCTTCACCATAGCCAAGAAATGGAAAGAAATATCCAAGAAATGACAAATGGGTAAGGAGACCGTGATATCAATGCACAATGTGATACTCTTCAGCCAGAAGAGAATGGAATTCTGCTATTTGTGGTGCCATCGATAGGAATGGAAGATTTGATGTCAAGTGAAATGAGCCAGGCACAGAAAGGTGAAGTTCACGTGATCTCACTCAGATGTGGAACCATGAACAGTTGATCTCAGAGAAGCTGAGAGCAGAGCAGTGGTTACCAAAGGTGGGGAAGAGGAGGGGTGAGGGAGGAATGGGGCAGGGGGTCAACAGGGCTAAGGGAGAGCTAGCTAGGTGCAAGGAGCGCTGGGGCTCCACTGTACAGCAGGGTGAGTATGCACAGCGACAGTGCACTGCACATTTCAAAAGAGCCAGAAGAAAAGATTTTGAATGATTTTACCATAAAAAATTGATGAATGTTTTGGGATGATATATTTACTCTCATTTGAATATTATAAAATATGCACATACATCAAAACATCACGTTTTGCCCCATAAATATATGCCATTATTATGTGTCAGTAAAATAAGTAAACAAAATTGTCAGCGATCACATTTTATCCTGTTAATGAATACAAATCTGATTTTTTCAATGGAAAAGAATTTTTAAAATGGAAATAAAACATAGCCACATAAGCATCTCAGCGCCTTGTAATTTTGTGAATGTACTGAAGATTGGTCATTCTGCAAAGAACCAGCAGTCCTCATCTTTTAATGATGCAGTGTTAAAATGGCAGTGTTCACTTGGGGAGAGGCTTGAGGAAGACTGAGGTCTGTCCCTGACCATTCTAGCCAAACTACTGTGGGTGAATGAATCACTGGCCCTTCTTGCCTCAGATTCCCCTTTGTGAAATGAGGGCAACAGGGCTTTGTAAAGAATAAGTGAGCCCATTTACAGTGTTGCAAGTGTGCAGAACAGGTTCAAAGCATGGTAGCTATCGTTGTCCCAGGGTGCTAGGCAGAGCTCTTCAGAGACACAGACCAACAGGAGTTCATAGTTAGAGAGAGAAAAATGCACATATGTGTGTGTGACAGATAAATATTCTGTTTACATTAGAAAATAGCATATACACGGAGAAAGGGAGGAAAGAAGGGAGAGAGAAAATAAATAAAGAAAATAGAGAGAAATAGAGATTTTTAAGGAATTGGCTCATGTGACTGAAATCTTTGAAGGTAATATAAATGCTTTGGCAACGTAAAGTCATTTCTCTAATCAAAATTTAAGAGATCCAGTCCAGCGCTCAGCTCTACCATCTATATTCCAGATACTAAAATCACTACTAGTATAACTGTGGGGGAAAGTTTAAGTGGGTCAAATCCATGCCTGTAGTTGATTTTTGCTCTGAGTCTATGTGAAGAGATGGAAAACGATCTCATTTAGTAAACACTGAATCAAACGGAGCTTCCTACGAATGAGACACATTTACACAAGCCAGAGTGTCTCAGTCGCAGTAATCCTAATGTGGTATCAGCACAACATTAGCATGTGGAAGCCTTCTCTATGGTGCTGCGCTGTGCATTCTAGTATGTTGCCGGCATCCGGCCTCTATTCACTAATGCAAGTGCCACCCCCGTTAGGGTTTGTGTCCAGCTGTCCTCTCCAAAGCCCCTCATGCAGTCATAGGATGAAGACTTTCAGAGTTTGAGATTAACTCATGATTCACTGGGATTATGGGTCTTAGTACTGCTGGGATTATGGGTGTATGCAGTTCCCCCAGCCTGGGGCGGGTAGCGTGAATATAGTATAAAAGAGACAGGAGACAGACTTCCTCTCTGTTGCCATTGTTGCTGTTACTCCTCCGTTTTGCTCATGTTCTCTGCTACCACTGTGAACTGCTACTCTCTGCTCTGTGCTGCTTTGCCTTGGCGCCAGCCGAGTATGGACTGAAATCTCCAGTAACCGTGAGCCGAATAAACCTTTCCTTCCGGCATTTTGGGTGTTGGATATTTGTCCCAGAAATGAGAGAAAAGTAAGACACTTCCCAACCATGTGTGACAGTCAAGAGTGTCTCCAGACATTGCTTATGTCCCCTGGAGGCAGAATCCTTCTCCTATTGAGAACCACTGACACAGGTCACAAAGGTAGATTTGCTCTTGTTTTTCTGAATGTCATTGCCATTCCGGGAGGGAAAAAAAGTTGATTTCTTACATAAGATTGCTTCTGTGGCTCTTTTACAAAATCCAAACTATAAATAGCAGAAATAATTGAGGAAAGATTGAACATTTATTACCCAAAACCATATAAATTAAATAATGAATAATAGTTCCCTCTAAAAATATAAGCATCTTTTGAAAGTCATTAGTTCTAATCATAAATGAATTTAGCAGCATTTCCTTAAATTTTGCACCTTTGTAATGAACTCTGATACATTCACAGAACAGGATGTTAAATAAAGAGACATAAAGGTCTAATTTGCTGGTTCATTAAGCTGGCTTATTTCTAGACATTGTACATATTGCTTTGAATTTCATACTTCTGTGCAGTGGAAACAATACTAGTATCTGTCTCCAATGTGGTGTGGCAGACAATTAGGAGCTCAAATGGATTAAATCTCATTTCATCAGAGATACACGTGGTGATCATCATTTTATTGCCAAACACTGTCACCGTTACATTTCTTCTTCAGCTATTGCAATGCCTGATTCGCATGCTTAGATTTGTGTTAAACACTGTGCTTGCAACAATAACCACAGTGGGCTATGCTTTATTCCACGATGCTACTCTGTTCTTTGCTGCATATGTTGACTGACACTGGTTTTAAGGTTACAAGGCGTTACCTGCATTGGATGCAGGACAATGTGGCGGTTGTCATGTTGAGAAATGGCAAAACTTGGGGCCAAAAAATCCTGTGCACCAGTCTTAAGATTATTCCTTTCAACTAAGGTGAATTTGGGAGAGTCATTTCACTTAAAGCTAAAGGAGAAAACATGTTCTTTTATTATTTTAAACATGGTTAAATAGATTTCTTAAATGCCAAAGCACTTTCTTTTGAAAGAAATAAAATCATACAATGAAAAACATAATCATTTATGCTTTCACCTCTCTGTCAACTCTACATCCTGCCTGTCTTCAAATAGCTCATCGAATAATACAGAATACTGCATATCTGTATCTTTCATCAACCTTCTGTGAATACCTACACATAATTTTACCCAAATGCAGCATCTTCCTTTTTTTTAATAAACATATTGGATCATTCCGTATGTACTTTTCTCCAACTTGTTTTTGTGAGTAATTTGTATCTAAGTCATTTCAAAAGCAGCAGAATATTTCAGTCTAGATATACAAGTTTTGTTCAGCCCTTTCCTGGTAAATGGGACCTGTGCTGTCTTCATTTTTAGAGAAAACATAAATTGTGACTTCCCAGCTCTGGGACATTTCTTTCGTGAGATGACAGTTTTCTTTCAGTAGAGTATCTCTAAGGGATTAGCATGCATTTCACAAAGTACCACGTCCAGTGCCGATCTGATGCAGAGCCTGAGTTCCAAGAGCTGAAGTAGAAGGGATAAGGTGTTCATGTGAGGGGATGCTCCAAGTTCGCGTGGTATCAAAGCTACTTAGTAACATGTTCATAAGAGTGTGGGCTTTGGAAGGGGCTCACACGGTGAGGTTATATATGAGCAGATCTAAAATTCCTCCTGGTACCAAAATAATTTTTAAAAAAAATTTTTGAGATGGGTCCTTGCTATTTTTCCCAGGCTGGTCTTGAACTCACGATGATCTTCCTGTCTCCTAAGTGCTGGGATTGCAGGCATGTGCCACCATGCCAAGCACTAGTTTTTTTTAACACAATCATTTTAAATTAGTCTCCTGAAGTATCTAGCCCTGCACAGTGTAAACCAGGACACCCATTTTTACCTGCTTCTATTATGAAACCATCCATGCTCTCTCAAAGCAGACCAGTGACTTTGCATCGCACCTACCTAAGAGGCTGCACAAGCTGCAGGAGGTTCTAGTTCAAAGGCTTGAATTAGGGTTCAGCTGTGGGCTGTGCTCCGTTGGGCTGTGAAAAGAAAATAGCAAGACTGGCATTTTAATTTTTATTATTTATTTATTCATTTATTTTTGAGATAAAGTCTTGCTATGGTGCCCAGGCTGGACCTAAATTTATGCTCCTCGAACCTCAGCCTGCTGAATAGCTGGGATTACAGGCATGTGCCACCACACCCAGCTCAACTGGCAGTTACAAAAATGGATACACTAGAATAAAAAATCTCAGGCTATAAAACTCCTAATAATGATAATGATTGCTTCATGAATCTTTTGTTTTAGAAATGTAAATGTGTGTGTGTATATGTGTGTGTGTGTGTGTGTGTGTGTGTCTGTGTGTGTGTGTCTGTGTGTGTGTGTGTCTGTGTTATGTACTAGTTCTCAATGCTGAAGTTTTCCTTGCTGTGGGTAGCTGTCAAAGACTTTCAGAAGTTCCCTATGGCTCTGCAGCCAAGCACCTACTCAGCTGCCTGGTGCAGCTGCCTCTCATCTCCCTTTCTTCTTTCCCCCATTTCTTTATGGACAATGGTCTTGTGGACAGCAGAATAGAGAGACAGGAGGGGAGCCGCAAAAGCTCACATTGAGGATAAGCCTTGAGGGTCTCTCAGGGCTAGTGAGACAGAAGTGTACTTGTGATGGGAGGCTCTACCCTGAAGACTCAAGAAGCCCTGAGAGCCAACTCAGTCTGAGATGGAGCAGCAGTCCTGCAGGGAGATGAGGAGTGGGCAAGACAGGTGGCAAGGTGGAGGGCACGAGTAGGGACAGAGCCCAAGACAGAGCTGGGACTCCCAAATGCTGACCAGAAGGTGATTTAATGGATATGATAGTATTTCCTTCTTCTGGATTCACTGAAAGCTTTTTTCTGTTTTTCTGGGTTCAATAAATACTCACAAAGTACTTCTCTAGGGGGGAGGCATGAGAGAGAGACAGAGACAGAGACACACAGAGAGACACAGAGAGTCAGAGAGAGACAGAGAGACAGAGAGAGAGACAAAGAGGGGGGAGAACTAAAATATAGGATTCACTGATGCTGTGGAACTTACAGCTCAGGGGCTGAAGGAGGAGAGACAGATACTAACAAAATGACTAGAGCATCCAACATGTCAGGTGGTGGCACAGAATTGGAGAAAATGGAGCAAGGAGGGGGATGGGTGCTGTGTGGAAGCTTGCAGCTTTGCAGAGAGTAGCCAGGGGCGAGGAAGTACAGGGAGCTCAGACTGGCAGAAAGCACGGGAGGAGCAAGGTCCACCTCCCAAGGGACGCAGCCTTCAGGCAGCTGCAGCACCTCCTGCTGGCGGAAGTGCAAGGAGACCTGGAGACTAAGCAGAACGCAGGCCGGCGTGGAGGAGGCTGAGGCTGGGGGGTGGGGTGGGGCGGGGCATGGTGGGTGGGTGAGAGGGCCACGCCGGGAGGCCCCGTGAAGACTGTGGGCGACACCCCTGAGGTAGGAGCTCTCAGCAGGGAGGTGCCATGGTCAGCCTGAACTGTTCAGAAGATCGCTGTGAGCACTGTGCAGGGGGCACTTCGCCCACTCAGAAGTTGCCAGTGGGACTGAGAGGCAGCAGAGAGCCACACTGGTGTGTGCAGGAAGCATTGAACCAGGATCGCAGACCAGGATTTTCTGTGCCTGTTAATTCAGGCAGTAACTGGAAGCTGGGGCTTGGTGGCCTCATCTAAATCCAAAACATCTCCACGTTTTCTCCAGCAGCAGGAAGCTACATTCCGCCTGACCAGTCGGAACTCAGGGTGGCATCTGCAGCCCCGCCTCCTACACCCTCCTACTCTGTGCAGAGGCTCCTCTGCTTCGGGCACTTTCCCAAAGCTGGGGCTCCTGTCAGGGAACTCTGGAGAGCGTAAGGCCCCTGTTTTCCGGTGGTGTCCCAAACAGCCCAGAGGCTGGCACCTGCTTTTCTGCTGACATCTAACATACCCCACCACGGCTATGCGTGTGTGGTGTCTGGAGCTCCTCCTGAGGGCTGCTAAATGAGCCTGCTGTCATTTCCCTTAACAACAAGGCAAGAGAATCCCACCCATCCCTGCCCTGATGCTCAGCTCTTGTCTCCCCTGTGGTCTCTGCAGACTGTGAAAGAACCACATTTTCCACCCACTTCCTTATTACAAGCCTTGGCACACCTGTTTCACAGAACAGCACCACAAATGTAGTTCTTGATAAAATTGCTTTATGGAGTAGCACACAATCAACCCTGAACTTTTCAGACTGGGGAGATAGCTTGGCAGCATGAACACCTGCCTGGCAAGCACAAGGTCTTGTTCTGCATGCCGTGCTGGCCTGGGGACTCAAGGTGTACCATGCCAGCCACCAAAACCTGGCACACCTGTTTTCCTAGCACTGGGGAGGCTGAGACAGGAAGATCACTATGAGTCCAAGCTGCGCAGTGAGACCCTGTACCAAATAAATAAATAAATAATTTAAAAGAAATAACCTGAGCTTTTCTTGGGCTGCCCCTGTGTGGGTTTCCTCTGGTGCCAGTATAGGTACTAATCTCCTTGGTCTCTGGACAGCGGCTGTTCACTGCATAGCTGGCCCGTCCTCTCCTGCCCACCTAGCATCTGGGTCTGGTCTCAGCCTGACACAGCACATGCATGAGGTCAGACACCAGAAAGTTCACTGTGATGGCCTGCACAGCCACCAATTTATATAAAAAATTACAAAATAAGTGTTTCAGTTGCTGGTAAGAGGGTATGTTTTGATTGGTTTCTATAAAAAAGGAATTCCCTTCCCTAACAGGGTACAATATGCTGCATCCTCTCTTGGAAAGGACTTTGGACCACTGCACGTACCTGCTGCTTCCAGATACGTGGGCCATTCAAGACAGCAGATTATCAGAGCTCCTCAAAGGTGGCTGCAGTAGAATCCTGACACCGAATGGGGCTCTGGTTAGCACAACATTGCAGGCAACGAATAAAGAGTTAAAAATTAGGCTTCCTTGCCTTTCATACTGTCTGCCAGCGTCCAGATGCTTCTCTGTTCTCTTACACTGCTGCAGCTGTTGGCTGCTGTAAGTCAGAAGTGAGCAGAGCACCTGTGTCTCTTTGTCTCGCCTCCCTGTAGTCGGAGTCCACAGACAGAAAGCCACTTTCTCTCTACTGACCGCAAAAGGATGTTAGGAGAACAGTGCCTCATTAGTTATTAATTAATTGGGTAAAAGATTATTGATTCAAAAAATTTAAGTGTTTAATATTTCATTTTTAATAATCTTCATTCTTTGAGATTTTCCCCTCAGCCACAAGAAAGTGTGTATATATATATATATATACATATATATATATATATATATATGTATATATATATATATATATATATTTTTTTTTTACATAACTGGGCAAGATTGAGCAATATAGTTTTTCAGTATTATAATGGAACATTTTAAACAAAAATAAAATCAAAGGGAGTCATGTAAGAGCCTCATTTGGCTGCTTCTAACATGTGATGAGTGGCACTGTCGTCCGTGTAGGTCCTGCGATGACGCGCAGCGGCGCCATCCCATGGCGCGGGGGACCCATGTGGACGCAGTAGGTTCCGCCCACTTAGTTTAGCTATACTGGAGTATTCCTCTGTTGGCTAACTACGGGTCACTGTGATGATGGAATTTGAGCTGGATTACCATTTTTCCAACAAGGCTGCCCGAGGGCTCTGGATGCATTTCTTTCTGCACATGCATGGGGGTTTCTTTAGAACTGGACTACAGAATCAAATGATACAAGCACTTTCAACTTCCCTAGGATCTGCCCAGTTGCTCTCTGAGTAGTTATAGCAAGTATGCACAACACAAGCAGCCTCCAGGTGTTTTCTCCCATTTTTATCAATAATCATACTGTCAGAATTGAATATTTTCCCTAGCTTAATGTCTGGGAAATGGTATTGCTGAAGGACACCTTGTCATATGGTACATATGTCCTGGGGGTTGCAAGTCTATAGAAGAGAGAAGCACAGTATTCTAGAACTTTCTATTGAAAGAGCTATAAATCCAGTCAAAGCAGTATAATCCAAAAGAAACTTGAGTTGAGACATGTCAATTGAAAGAAAATATAAACGTTGCAGGACCCAAGTCTTACACAGAGTCCTCTGGGCTCCCCGTCTCTCCACACACCTCCCACCTCCTCCCTTCACGTGTGAGTCTGGTCCTTTCTAGATAAACAGGATCTCTCTAAATGGCACTCTTGAGGAGCAGGAGGAGGGGGCCAAGAAAATGGCAGCTGACGTCCTAAGAAATACTACTCTGTGTGTGTGTGTGTGTGTGTGTGTGTGTGTGTGTGTGTGTGTGTGGTGTGTGGTGTGTGTGTGTGTGTGTGTGTGTGTGTGTGTGTTTCTGGAGCTTGTACTTAGGCTCTTTGCAATGAGCTACATTCCCAATCTTTTAATTTTATTTTGTTTTCAGTTTCAGAGACATGTTTTTGTTTAACTGCTAAGTTATTCAGATGCAACTAAAATTTGGGTCTTTCTGCCTCAGCCTCCCAGAATACTAGGATTTCAGGCATGTGTGACTGTGCCTAGTTTGAGTAACAAAATTTACAGCAGCCGGGGTCGGAGAAGGACAAGGAACAGGAATATAAAGAAGAGAGAAGAAGGAAGGGGAAGGAAGAGGAGGGGAAAATGGAGGGGAGGGGAAGGGAAGGGAGGGGAGGGGAGGGGAAAGGGGAAAAGAGGAAGGAAAGGGAAGGGAAAGAAACAAAGCAAAGAGAAGGGAAGCAAGGAACAGGGAAGGGGAGAGGAAGCACTAGTTTGTAAGATTTTTTCACCCAGTTGTAGAGATTCTTCGGGTACCAAGTGGAGCAATCCCAGGCTCCAGGAGCTGCGCAGCCCAGGGATGGCATATCCCCTGCAAAGACAAGCAGGCATCTGAGGAAGTCTGTGGGCGCAGGACCGGGGCAGGCGCTGTAGCTGTGGTTGTGGCTGCAGCCCACCGACCTGCAGCCGCACGAAGAGTGGATCTGGATCCAGGGCGCTAGTGGCAACATTGGCGCAAGCTGCTATTTACGAATTATGAACTTAATCGCTCTGGGCCTGCTTCCTCACCTGTCATGTGAGGATGAGTATCCCAACCTTCTAGGATGACAGTGATGATTAAATGGAATAACCATCCACAAACTTTGGCTATTTTCAGACTTTGCTATTCAAGTTTGTTTTTTTTTTTTTTTTTTTTTTTGATAAATGGGACATCAGCAGCCAGCTTCTTCATACAGAGATCCCAGTTGAGCTGAACTTTATTATTTTGCACTAAATATTGAACCACTTGTGCTAAGTATGATATTGAATGAAAATACTTTCAAAGTATAATGTATATTTGTTATTTCATTTTGATACATGTCCACAATGCCTTTTAGTAGAAGTAGTCAATCTTTTTAATAAATATTCATCTCCATTTGGGAGCAAGAATGTATTTATCAGTTTCCAATACCACATTTTGAAAAAGGGCATATTTTTAAGCTCCAGTGACTTTTTAAAAAAAGTCTCTTTTAAGCTCCTGGAACATTGTTATTTTCCACTAGAATTAAAGAGCATTTCTGACACATCTCAGACAATTTCTCTGATCAAAGATGTAAACAAATGTATTACATTAAGAAAAAATACAATGGGAAGATGTCTTTTTGAACAACAGGTAACATTTCAAGGACAATACAGAACTATTCATTCCCAGTGTTCTCATTACCATTCCTAGCAACGGGTGTGCGTGTCTCTCAATCCCTGTGTAGTTCTCTTAATCTTTCTACACAATATTCAATTTTCTTACAACGATTCAGCTGATTTATGATTTCCCCCTTGCATTGTAACTGCTAAAGATGCAATGTAACCCCATAAATTTCTTTCAGTCTCTCAGCCTCAATTCCCAAGGCCATTAATACCCCCCAAATATCCTTTGCTTACATCACTCCTTTAAATGTGCTCTTTCTTGCCCAATGAGTTGTCACGTAATTACATGGAGCCAGTAACACCATCTTGTTTTTATAGTTTTATGATTAAGGAAATAAAAATGAACAATATTGAAGGAATGGTAAAAGATATTGGCAAAATGTGAGATTACTGCCATAGTTATCACATGTAAATGGTAGAGTATGTATATATTTAAAATTCAATTTTCTTAACATATGGTTTAAAGATCTGTTGCAGCAAAATGCATTATGTTAATGTGCTTCTACACGCACAGAGCATGGCTTCTAAAGTGCATCATTAGAATCAAAGATTTACTGTTGAATATTTACATTTAAAGTGATGGCGCACAAAAGAAAATTTGAAAAGGTCAGTTCTCACAGCATACAATTTTTGACCTTCTTACAACGTAATGCCTACTGTGGTGTAGTTATGGTGATCAGTTGTGCTGGCTTTCTGTCACTCAAACAAGTACCTGGTGCACAGTTTGCGAGGTTCTGGTCCATAATCCTCTTGGTGCAATTGCTTCAGGTTGTGATGAGGTAGCACGTGGGACCACACAGTGTAGCAGAGCTCCCCACTTCATGGCCAGGGGGCCAAAGCCAGAAGGTGAGGCTGGGCCTCTCTTTCTCAGGCCAAGGCATGACCCTGATGACCTTAAGACTTCGCACCAGTCTCCAGCTTTTAAAGGCCCTTCTCCCTCATGATAGAGCCTTGATAGAGCTTTGAGAGACACTTAAATCTGGGTGTAATCCCAACAATTCCAGTTTTCTAGGGACAAGAAGGGGTCATAGGATGGGGCACTTTCAGCTCCAAGACCAGGAAGAATCCAAGCAAACTAGAACAAGTTGTTCTGCCTGTGGGTAGCTTGGCTTGAATTCTGTATTCCCACCTCTTTTTTTTTTTTTTTTTTTTTTTTTTTTTTTGTCTTTTTGAGACAGGGTCTCGCTATGCAGTTCAGGCTGGCTTTAAGCTCACTTTGTAGCTCAGGCTGGTCTCGAACTCACAACAATCCTCCTGCCTCAGCCTCCCGAGTGCTGGGATTACAGGCATGCGACATCTACATCTTTGTGAGGGCCTCACTCTAGGCAAAGTGGGCCTTTCTGTCCCCTGACTGTGGGCTTGGCCATGTGACTTGTCTTGGCAAAAAATATATGGGGGAGGGAAAGGACAGCTACTTCTTCCAAGGTTTAAGAGTTCTTTCGTAGTTCTGTTTTCTCTCTTATCCCTGGCATAGAAAGGCTGTGGAGTAGGTCTGGCCAGCTCATGGCCTAAAGAGAGGCAGAAACACTGGTCGCAGAGCCACTCCAGTTGCACACAGGCTCTAATGAAAGCAGTGCTGTGTGAATGTTGCAGCTAGCTTAGCAGAACCCAGGCAACCTGCAGGTATGTGAGCAGAAAACCTTAAACTGTGTATGCCAGTAAATGCATATAAATGCTCGGTAGCAACCTCCTGAGATTTTTATGGCTGTTATGCAGCATTATTGTGACAAAAGCCAATTAATACAGGTAGCAACAAATATTCATTCAATAAATATTCATTAGGATCCTATTTTGTGGGAACACTGGAGATGCAATCACAAAATAAAATTATTATTCTCATGGAACTTCTAATCTCTTTCAGTGGAGACTTTAAAAAAATGTATTTGGTACAGGATCTCACTACGCAGCTCAGACTTACAATGATCCTTCTGTTTTCAGCCTCCCCAGAACTGGGATTACCGGCATGCACCACCATGCCTGGTCTTGGTGGCCAGCTCAGTACACCTGAGGACGAGGTGGGTGGAACAAGTGTTGCCAGGGATCAAACCCCAGTCCCTGTGCTTGCCTAAGGAGGTGCTTAGTCCACTGAGGCATCTCACTGGCCCTCCGAGACTTTCTTGGGAAGATGTTCAAGGTCAGAATTATTTTCAAGAAAAGGTAAAACATTATTTGCTCTTTCCTTTAGTATGTTGACATTTGCATGGATGAAAGAAAGAAAATGGTTTTATCTTAACATAAATCAATACCAGGGCACTAAACTGTAGGTGACTATGATGCACTAAAATTTCAAGAAATATCTCTACCATTTATAAATGTCTTTAGTGAAGCAGTAAAAAAGTAATACATTAAATCTCCACCCTGATTAGAGCATTTTAATAATCTATATGTTACAATGGCAAGTATTCATAAATGCTATTGCATCAGGAAACATTCAATAAATATACAGTACAGATTATGCATTTAGATGGAAAAGTTAAATCCCTACCTCACATCATATTAAAAGGCATATTTCAATCAGATTCAAGAACTAAATACAAAACTAAAGCAAAAAACTACTAGAAGAAAATACTATGTAGAATTTAAAAACATATTCATTGAGCATACTTGTTTCTTGGCACTGCACAAAGGCCAGAAGATACAGAGAACTTCAGTTTTTCCTTTATGTGTTTCAGTATTATTTTGATTTCAGTGAGAATTTTTTTAACAAAAGCAATAAAACTAACTCCATAAAGTAAACAAGCGTGTGCCAGCATTCTTACCGAATTGCAACATAGGTTTCATTGATGTCATATGAAAGATGGTATTTTGAGTAGAGTTTTTGCACAACTAATCATAGTTGAATGCCAAATCTGTCAGAAAACAAGTATGAGCACCCAAAGTAAGCATTTGATCCTGTTGAGAGTAATGGCCTATTATCTAAGTTATATAATTTCCCTACATATTACTGAAAGTTAGGGATTCAAAAAGCCAGTGTCAGTTTATTAAAACCATAGTCAAAGAGGGTAAGCACAATCTTATGGTGTCCTGTTGCAACAGGCAGTTGTAGGCAGCTACCCTTAATACTTTTCAGGCCCAAAGTGTCTTCTTCCTGGAAGATGGAGCCAAACCTAATTGCTTCAAATTAACTTTTATTAAAGAACGATGCAAAGATTTCTTTCTGAGCTGCAGCCCTCAAAAATGGGAAGGATATGAGTCAGGTTCTTAGGTTTTCATAGGGCCTCTCTTAGCACACACCACACCCTTGCAGGAATTAGGAAAAGATGTCCCTCCCAGTAGATAAATTAGAACAAGGCGCCTCTTTTCATTGGAAGAATTAGAAAAAGGCACTGCTTCCTCTGGGTGGATATGGCAAAGTCTTAGCTGGGTTTCCTCTTCCCAGAACTCGCACTGCTGGAACCTCTTTGAGAGGGCACGGCCTGACCATCTGTGTGCCATTGCTCTACATCTCATGATACAAACTCTGCTTCTTGTTATCTGGTTACAGAACAAAACTTTAATGAATAAATGGTGGAGAATATGCATCTATGTTATATAATTTCTCCTTGTATGGTGTGTGATAGCAGGCTCATTTGGTCTTTTAGTGATTGGGATAGAAAGATGTAGGTGTATAATCCTTGAACTCTTTGCTTTTGAGCAGACAAGAACCTATAAGCCAGATCTGACCTTTTGACAATTTTTGTCAATAAAGTTTTATTGGAACACAGTCTCATTCATTTTGGTACTGTATCTCCTATCAAACTGCAAGAGTAGAGCTTAAAACTATAGCTGAGATGACATGGCTCACAATGTTTTAGGTATTCACTATCCAGCTCTTTAGAGGCAAAGTTTGCTGGCTTATTTTTTTTTTCTTAAATTTCTATTTATTTATTTATTTTATTTAGCATCTTGATAGACAGTTCAGACTCATAGCAAACCTCCTGTCCAGCACTGGAATTACAGGTTTATGTCAGTATGTCACTCTGCCTGCTTTTGAGCTCAGCATGGCACCCCTGAGATTTCAGGGCCTGCATATCATTCGGTACCAGGAATTAAAATTGGGTCCTTGCACTTTCCAGGCAGGCACTTAGACCACTGAGTTATCCCCAGGTGGCTAATATTTTTATAAGATCACCAAATGACACTATTTGGTCATGCTGTCAGCCTTTTGCTTAAGTGTCCTAAATGAACTGCAATGAATGTGTCCTCTTAGCATATAAATAAGTATCCATGTGTATCATGCCATGTATATATACATGAGTATATATATATATATATATATATATATATATATATATATATAAAGTGCTTTTTGGATGTTATTATATTATTATAGCCTGGGGAGATAGTTCAGGCCTGGGTTATAGTTATTTTGATATTTATACTGTATTTTAATATTTATAATATAAAATATATTTATAATATTGAAATATATTAATTTTTATTTGAGGCATTTAAATAGACCTTGGGATAGCTTTGGAGTAACATTATATAGACATTTCATTAGCTAAGCATAGCGTTATATGGAGATCTTTTATATAACATCTTTGACGATAAAATGAGATCATTCTACTCTAACCAAATTTTATGAAGAAGCATGTTATTCTTATTTATTTGTTTACTTACTTATTTGGTACAGAGTCTCACCATGTAGTGATCCTCCTGTTTCAGACTCCCCAGAGCTGGGATTGCAGGCATGCACCACCACAGTCAGTTCTAGGGCCTGCACAGTGCTCTGGGTTCTGGAGCCAACAGGGCGTATGGTACCAGGAATTGAATCCAGGTGTCTTGGTTACTTCTTATTCATTGCTGGGACAAATACCCAACACCCAAAATTAAGGAAGGAAATATTATTACGCTTACAGTTAGTGAAGATTTCAGTGCATACTGGGCTGGCTCCTGGGCAGAGTAGCACAAGGTAGAAGGCAGCAGTTTATGGTGGTAGAAAACAGCAAAGAGCAAAGAGCAGCTGCAGTGTCTGGCATGAGTACACCCAAGCTCCTTCCCAGAGGCAGTGCAGCACCTTTCTTTAGCCCCTTAACACACCCTTTTAGTGCTGAGACACCCTAGGGCTGGCCTCCCCCACCCTAGGACAGGGCCCCCATGCCCCAGGGTGTGGAATTGTGCATCCACCCAAGCTTGCAACCCTCAGCCTGACACAATGTATCAATCACCACATCTGGTCCATGCCCTTGCCAGGCTGCTCTATCTCCCCAGCACCACTATTCCTGCTTTAGGAGAGGTTTATTTTTTTGTTTGTGGTGCAGAGGGCTGAACCCAGGGCTTCCGGCTTGCTAAGCAAGCATTCTACTGCTGAGCCAAATCCCTAGCCCTTATTCCTATTTAATAAGCAATAATTTTTGTAATTTTCTCATGCCTGCTCAGCTATGTGATGCACGCATTGCTTGTCAGATGATCAGCATAACCAGGCGGAGTTCTTGAAAGTTTTTGACTTTGCATAATTATTTTATGCTCCTAAATTGATATATGGAAAATTGAATAAACAGATAATTCACTCAAAACATTTTTCCATAGAACGTTTAATAATTCATCTTTAAAATGACACTTTAAAAATAACATTACAATCTTGATATACAACCAAATGTTCAAATTATAAGGAAGCCAAATCAAAATGAATTAGAAACAAATCGAGACAAAAGTAACAGTATTATTTTGACAGCAAGGACTTAGACAAAACTAGCTGAAAAATGAACAGAACCACCACACACTTGAGCTTCATGGCACTTATTACTTCTTATCCTAAAAATAACAGAGAATTAAGATGAAAGACTAGCATAAACAGAGAACCCAGGAACAATTGTTGAAAATAAACAGCACGGATTTACCCATTTTAAATGTTAGTTTAACTAATTGCAAGGAGCTTTGGAATAAAATGAGCCCCTCTTACATGCCTAAAAGGAATATTCCATCTTCAGATGGTCATAGATTGACCTCACTGAAGAAGAGCATTGGACTAGTATTTGTTACTTATTTATAATTGCAGGTGTGTAAAAAATTTCCAAGTCAACAGACAACTGGCTCCTTCTAGGCAGAGTTGCAGCACACAAAATTAGGATAAGTTCTTACATAAAGTAGAATCCTGCTTACGACTCCATGCAAGGGGATTCAGTGTGGCACCTGAGCAGTCCCATTCCCTGAGAAAGCCACATTCTGTTCCCATGCCAAGAATATTTTGATTCTTGTGCTTTCTTTTTCCTTCCTCAGCATGTGTATGGGGAAGAAATGAAACTGAGAGCTTCTGTTTCATGAAGAAGTGACCTTTAGGCCAGGCCCACCAACATTAAGTCCAGGTCACCTTGTTAAATTTGAACTTGCAATCAACAACTAACACAGTGTGTTAGTATAGACACTTCCCAAGTTAGAGTATAATGGCTCAACTAAAGATCTTCTGACTTAATGATAGTGTGACAGTGATAGACACTCAGAAGAAAGTACATCTCAAATTTTAATTTTCATCTTTCCCCAAACATGCAAGAAGAGGTATGATACTGATCCTGGAGAGCAGTAGCTGGCTTTGTGGGGAACACAAGGAACAACTGGTATGTATGGGATGCTTTCTTGATTCGATTTTTATATTTTTTCATATTTTTACATCCCGCCATGTCTACAAAATGAACATCTGTGTGTGTGTGAGAGAGAGCAAGTGAGTGAGAGAGAGAGAGAGAGACAGAAAGATAATACTTTATTATAAAGTTGGCCTTGTTTTAGATGACTTTGACTATCAGTAGGCAAATGTCCTTACTCTGATCCTATTTAAGGTAGGCTAAGCAAAGTGACATTTGGTGGGGTAGGTATATCAAAAGCATTTTCAAGCTATTGTATTTTCAGTTTATGGTTGTATCTGTATAAACATGATCCGTGAAGTCTTTGACAGCATACACATCCTACTATAATTCACTATTGATCTCATGTTAATATTTATTTGGCATCTTTTATTTATTTAACTTTTTGCAGTATTGGGACTGAACACAGGGACTTTCCACTGAGCTAGGGCATCCCAGGGCATTTTCTCACTTTTTGTGAGACAGAATCTTGCATAGTTGCTCAACCTGGGCCTGAACTTGCTACTCTGCCTTATTCACCCAGAATGCTAGGATTACAGGTGTAAACTACCATGTCTAAGTCATCTTTTATTTTATCTTCTAAGCTTGCCTATCCTTGCTGGAGGGATTGTACTAGATTATGGAATTATGATACTCACAGCTGATGGAAAGCCAATACTTAGGCCTCAAGGAACACTCAGTGACTTAAAACAACATGAAGAACTCTAGAATTTCTAGAGTTCTAGTTCTTAGTCCATGGTAAACAAACAAGAAAGGTTTCACCAAATTCATTTACAATGTGTGACTGAAAACTGCAGAAAGTGTTTCAAGAAGGCATTACATTCTTGGTAATGGCAAACGGCAAATTGCCACGAGTGCCCCTCAAAACATTCCTTCTCTTCCAACACACTTATTATTCTTGCCATTTTATGAAGGAGTTTTGAAATCTTTTGTGAGTGTGTTCATTGCACTGTCATAGATGCCTTTCTGTCTAATTTATTTATATCATTTACTTTCCATGGTTATTTTTATTTTGAGGAAGAGCCAGAAGTCTCACAGTGTGATGTCTAATGAATATGGTGGGTGAGGACACACTATACTGTATGTACAAGCATGCCTTTCTGTTAGGTTTCACTTGGAAGCACCATTCGTTGTATGTTTTAAATTATACTTCACAAAGACGCCAAAGAGGACTTTTAGAACTACTTCAGAAAGAAGCAAGAATTATGGGTAAGTGTGTTTGAAGTGGTGATATTTTGATAATGAATTTGTCTTAGTTATCCTTTTGTTGCTGAGACAAAACACCTAACACCCGAAGTCAAAAGGTGGAAGGTTTATTAGCCATAACGTTTTGCCCCTGGCCTCCCAAACACTCATGTATATTTCTATATGTAAAAGGCACTTAGTCAGTCTCTAAGAGTTGTCAAAAATCTTAATAGTTTTAGCATTGCTGACAAGTCTAATTCTCAGGTCTCCTTTGATATTTAAGGCAAACTCTTAACTGTGAGCCCCTGTGTATATGAAAAGAAAGTTAAACACATAATACTTAATGGCATAAGATAGATATTTTTATTTTAAGTTACGAATGGAGATATAAAGGAGTGAGACCAGAGCAAGTCTAAAATCTGAGAGGGAAAATATTAACTCCTGTGGCATTGTGTGTAGCATTTGAGGCAATCTGTGGCAAGATGTGAAATCTGAAGCATTTGGGTATCTTTGCCTCTGTGGCACAGATGCTGGCTGCGGCACCTGTGGCTTTTCTCTTGGGCCTGTTCTGCTCACTCCTTGTACTTTTCTTTAGACAGTCCATGCTTTTGGCTTTCTTAAACTTCTGGGGTCTCGCTGCACCTTTGGCTTCGTGCTCACAGCTGCACCCACTGCCCCCTCAGAGGCACAGTCTGGCTTCCCTCGTCTTTTGAAGTTTGGACGGAAGCCTTCCTAACCCCACAGCTCTTTCACTTTGAACACAGCCCAAACCAGTGCTGTGTGGATGACGCTGAGGTCTGCTGCCAGCTGCCCTGTGGACAGGCTTTTTTCCCCTATTTGGCTGTAGGAGTCAACTGCCTTGATCACTGAGTACTCTGAATCCAATTTTGAAGAACATATTTTTTATGTTGCTACCATTCTGGAACATGGTACAGCCCCTGCCATTCTGGAAAATGATGCACTGGGTTGTTTTTTAAGCTCTGCCTTTTACTTGTAAGTTTGAGGTTGCAAAGGGTAGAGTTCAGCTGCTTTTTGTGATGTCCTTAGACCATATGTTTATGCTACTTATTTTTATCAGCAATAAAGATCTCCTCTGCTCTATCTTTATAGTTCACAGCTTTACTGGGGCTTTCTTTCTGACTAAACTCACAGCGTTTTTAATCATTCTGTTGGGTATTTTGCTCTTAATTTTAAACATAAATCTGGATAAAATTCCCAACAGTAGCCTTGGCACCATCTCAACATTAGACTGCTTTAACTCTCTCTGGCAGATTAATTTGTCTGTTGCTCTTAATCTCTGTCTCAGACAGTCTCTGGGCACAAGCAAAAGAAAAACTTTCTGCGAGGGCAAAACACACATCATCTGAAGTCTAACAGCCCATGCAGGCCTTCTTTCTGGCAGAAACCTCCTGAGCCTGGCCTTTATTGGTGAGATTTTTATCAGATTTCTGGTCTTCTAATCTCTGACCAGAATCTCCCATACACCCTATGGCATTCCAGGTCTACTTTTTAACCCACATCTGTGAACCTTTGCAAACTCTTAAGTCATTTCCAAATGCTTCTGAGCACATATTTGGTTATAGTCACAGCAATGACCCCACCTCTGGTATCAAATTCTGTCTTAGCTACTTTCTTTCATTGCTGAGACAAAACACCTGATACCCAAAGTTAAATGGGAAAAGATTTTTTTAGCTCACAATTTGTAGAGATTTTAATTTATAATCCCATTAATTTCAAGGCAGAGTGGCACATGGCAGATGGGCGACTGTTCATGATGGTGGAAGGCACTAAAAGTTGTGTGTGTGTGTGTGTGTGTGTGTGTGAGAGAGAGAGAGAGAAGGAGAGAGAGAGAGAGAGAGAGAGAGAGAGAGAGAGAGAGTTCTTTCTGTCCCTTATGTTGTGTGCAGGCCATCCTTAATCTCAGCATTGGACTATGAATCAACCACGAACTTTAGATTCCCACTCTCCATGATTGCATGAGGCTTTGGGAGAAACCTAGACCAGACACAAAATGTAACAGTATCTTTTACTACAGTAAAATTGTAAAATTTAAACTTCCATTATACATTTCATTCACACTGCCTGCAACAAAAATGAGAAAACCCTGACTCATTGGGTTGGGGGAAGAGAGCTTTAAGAAAAATTTGTATCTTCCTATTCTTCTATTTTCATTTTTTTTGTTTATAAACATTTGAAATTTTATTTTAAAAAAAGCACATCACAACCATGAATATTGTTATAGTCAGAGGCCCTCTTGGTTCTCCATAATGATAACTGAGCATGCTCACAAGGGTTCCCATTGTCAAATCTTAGTTAAACAACTATCTTTAAAAGAAGAAAGAAAAACTCAGCACTCTACCATTTAATTTGTTTTAATGTTTCTTTACAAATGGCGAAAAATACTAAAGCATAGACAAGGTATAATAATAAATTTGTGGCCAACTTTATAAATAATAGAATTATAAATTTAAAACATTTTCTGGTTGGAAAATAAATCTGGTAGTTAGTGCAGCTCTGCAGGGTCTCTGCACCTAGTAGGGCCGGTCTCTGCGCTCCTAACGGTGCTCACGTTTACCCAGTTTTCCAGGTCCTCCATGTCCACCTCTTCTTCCTCCCATTTGTTCCATCAAAGGTCCGGGAGGGCCCCCTGGACCACCTTATCTTCCTTCACCAAAGCCACCTTGGCCTGTGTCACAGCCACCACGAAAACCACCTCTGTCTCCACCACAGCCACCTCTGAACATTCCACCAGGACCACCGCAATCCATGAGGCCACCTCTTCCTCTCCGCATGCCACCAGAGCCACCTTTATCATGATCACCACCTGGAGGTGGGAAGGGTGGCAGGAGGAAGCCTTCGGGTTTTAGGGGCTTTCATTGGTCACATTCTGTTCTCCAGGCAAAGTTCTGGTTTCCACAATCCAGAGTGGGACATTGCCAATCTCTAGCTCGATGTTGGACGTTTCTTCCTCCAGAGGGGTTTTCAAGGGAACCCTGGGGCCCTTTTGGAGGGAAGCCTCCCCCATTCCCTTCATGACCACCTATGTGATGCATGGATCCCACAGGACCTTCTGGGCCATCTGGACCTCCACAGAGTGGTGGTGACATCTCTCTGCCCTCAAGAGGAGGCATGCCACCTCGCATGATGTTCATAGGTGGCTTCTTCTGAGCAAGGGAGACTTTAAGTTTGCTTCCTTGAAAATCTGTCTCATAAAATCACTCCACAGTAGCCTTGGCAGTTGGTGGATCTTCACAGGACACTGTGGCATCATATTTGGGCTTTCTTGTGTCCTTGTCCAGGTAGATGTGGATCATGGGTTGCCTAATTCTCTTGTTAATCTTAACAACCTCATACTGCTTAAAGAAGTCTGCCATATCATCAAGTGTCACATTGTCATTTAGTCCTTGTACACAGATTGCACTGTTGTCAGAGTCCTCATCAGGATCTATGGGAGGGCCTAGATCAATATCTGGTCCTTCATCCATGGGTCCACCAGGCTTATTGAAGCCACCTTGCTCTGTAGTGCTGCCCATTCTGCCATGTCCTCCTCCCCACCCACCTCTGCTCATGCCTCCAAGATCAAATCTCCCTCTTTCCCTGTCCCGGTTATCAGAGCCACTTCATGCTCTGGTTTTCTCTTTGTGGGGGAAAATCCTCCAGACTCCTGCCCATAAACACCCATGCTACTGGGGTGGTCCTGTCGGAATGACTATGCTTCCCGTAGCTGCTGCTCTGTTGGCTACATTGACTCGGTGCCTGGCTGTAGGATCCAGTCTGGGGGGGATAGCTAGTGGGAGGCTGCTGCCCATAGCTTCTTTGTTGACCATAGCTACTCTGCTGTCCATAGCTGCTCGGCTGCCTATAGGTGTTCTGCTGAGAGTAACTGCTCTGATCATAACTAGTTGGCTGTGTAGAAGAATAGCTGGTAGGAGGATAGGATGGAGGCGCAGTGACTGGCTGCATTGGGCAGTTCACAGGAACTTGAGGATAACTGTATCTACCCTGTCCATAGCCTAGGCTGGGCTGGTCATAAACCCCTGTGCTCTATTGAGGTTGGTTAATCTCAGTAAGCTTGTTACCATCCTGTGGTCTCGTAGGTAAGTAGCTGCTGGCTGCTGCCCATAGGCTGGGTAAGCAGGCTGAGTGCCTTATGTAGACTGATCTGCATAAGAAGCCTGGGTGGGTAGGGACAGGGATATAGCTCAGTAGAATAAACACTTGCCTGGCAAGAAGCCTGGGTGGTGGTGACTGTAGCAGTGGTGGTATCACACGCACCAGTGCCATCCCCCTGGACAGGTTGGCTATACACCTAGGGGGCAGCTGGAGCAGTATAGCCAGTGGGAGTCTGCTCACAGATGGCAGTGGTCTGAGCTTGGGTATAGACATCAGTAGGCTGTCCACAGGCTCCATAGCTTTGTTGCCCATATGTCTGGGTGGTCTGCGCATATCCTTGAGTTGGCCGGGCTGAGTAAGCGCTGTAGCCCTGCTGGGCTGCAGCTTGGCTGTAGATACTGTAATCCATGGACACTATCATCTCTCCTTCCTCTTTGTTCTCTCAGTGTCAGTCACCCTCTTGCTTTTCCTCTTCATTCTATTTTCAAAAGTGTGTCTTAGTTAGTTACTTCATCACCAGCACAAAATACCTGACACTGGCAGCTTAAAGGAGGAGAGGTTAATTTTGACACACACTTTAGAAGTTTCAGCCTTTGCATGTTGGCAGCATCATACAAAGGCCTGGACACAAGAAAGCTGCTTATTTTGTGGCATATGGGAAGCAGAGAATCCAGAGACTTAAGAGTGTGTGTGTGTGTGTGTGTGTGTGTGTGTGTGTGTGTGTGTGTGTGTGTGGTGTTCTTCTGGGTCATTCTCTTGGTGTCCTACCTTTTCAGATCAGGCCCCTCTTCCTACAGCAACTGTAATAATCCCGCAATCCAGTCTTCTGCCAGACACAGAAGGTATTGAGTGGTGGGTTTTTTTTTATTATTATTATTATTTTTATTGGAGAACAAATAGCAATGAGACAGTTTCAAGGCAAATTAACCAGACAGATTCGATAAATTAATACATTGCAAAATGTTTTCGTAATGTTTTGGTGTTTGAGTGCTGTTTTAAATCTAAATCATAACAAAGCGTAAAGCCTCTGTGATCATGGCGATGTGAATAATTTTCATCCATTTACCTTATTCCACTATTTATCGTGTTCCTGCCATCTCCAGGTGATTATAAAAGGTTTTTTTATATTTATACATTAGCCAATTCCCTTTGCCTGATCCTATGAGGTAAGTTCTCTACAGGTTTTCTGTGGGTTAATAGCTAAGAAGTCTTAGAGAAGTAATGTATTGATCATTGGCATTGTACTTTACACATACAACTTTGAGACCAGGATTAATATTTCCATTGCACACATGAGAAAACTAAGATCCAGAGAGGAACAAGTTAGGCACTGGTGGTTGGTATGACCACAAGGGAGGCAGAGCTGGCTTGAAGTCCTGGAGAGTACTTCTCAGCCTCATGGATTTCCACACCTGCCTCTTTCTTTCTCCCTGAAGCCTACTGATAGACCTGTGTATACACACACAACTTCCTTCTTTTTATTTTTTTTTTAAAAAGAATACAAAAATACTGAAAAAAAAGCATTAGAAATAACACAGAATCTTACTAAACAAAATTATAGGAACCCAACAATAGTTTGTTATATTGCATAATGTTGTCTTCAAATTAGTTGTTCAGATTACCAGATAAAAGCCGGTAAGAAGAGAGAAAAAACAACTTAAGCATTAACTGCTCCTCTCAATAGACCTATATACATACATATTCTTTCCCCCTTCTTTCTTTCTTTTTTCCTTTCCCTCATCCCAGTTGCTCCTTCCCTTTAAACAGTTTCTTTCTCTTTCACGGTATCCCTTATACCTTTCAGATCCTATTCATTCTTTGAGGTTCCTACACTACGGAGACAATATAGTATTTCCATATTGCCAGTCTCATTTATTTCACTTAGACATGCTCACCTTCTACACAACATTTGCAGTTGGCTGTGGCCTGAAAGTGAGACCCTCAAGAATAAGGCACACATTAGGGTGTAACAGTTAGTACTTCTGTTTGTCCTGCTATGTCTCCCACTCCTACTTTATCTCTTCCATGGTCACCATTCATAGATATTGTGATTCTGCACCCAATCACAGCTTCTCTATTTTCGAGTTGGCTCTCCTTTGAAAGATTTTATGTTTGTTTACTTAAAAGCTGTTTCCTTAAAATGTACAAAAGTATCTTAAATATGATATTCACTAAAAACATCACCTATTGCTGTAGTGAAGCACTTGCCTGAATGCAGACTTTAACCTTGTCTGTTTTCATCTCAACAACTACTTAGAGATCTTTGTCTTCCTTCCTTTAAACAGTTAACCTAGTCATATTTTCCCTATTCTTTTTTATGGGTTCACTTTGTTTTACTGTACTGAATTCGCTTAAGTGCTTCTGTTTTATAATTGTGTAGGACTTGGGGGTAATTCATTCCAAGGTGTGTACTCTATAAATAAATTATTTTCCTTTTGCTGTCAGTGTTTAACTGGGTCTATTGAAAGGAAAAAAGAAAACCAGCAAAAGATACAGCTTTTGTTAAAGTAAGAAGAAAAATATGCCAATTCCTTTTCGAAAAGACCTTCAAAACCCCATAGTGAGCACATAGGGAAGCAAAAGCATTTTAGGGAGAAATGAAATGAATGGCAAGCAATCACGTCTCCAACATAGAGACTGCGTCATTTTTTTCATTTAAGAGAAGGTGTTGCAAGTCAGAGAAGTTGATGGCCTTGAAAGAAGGAAAGCAGAAGTTGGGCTTTGTTCCCTCTAGTTTACAGTATTCATTGAGGCCATCCTACTAATTAACTAGACTCTTACAAATAACACTATGAGTCAGCGTTTTCAAGTCTGAAAACTAAGGCAAACAAGAAAAGGTTCAGGTCTGTTTAGTCTTCAAGTTACTGCCTGAAACTGCATCTATCCAAAGACTAGTTAGAAGTTGCACTACCTAAAAGTAAAGGCAGATTTTATAACTATTTTATTTCGAAAGTTGTCTACAGTTGTGAAAATCTGTGTGGGAAAGAAAGGAATCAAAACTTTTCATGGACCTTATTACTAATGCAATTTCCATGTGCAATTACCCAGGCATGTTATTGTGACAAACATTATAAATGACATTTTGGATGAAATTATATCCAGACTTCTCACAATACAGCACCAAATCTGTGAGAATTAACAAGCAAGATAAATGCAACTGAAAAAAATTAGTATGCATTTTCAGGGGAGTGAACTTTTCCTACAAGAGGAGAAACAAAGAAATTGTGACCCAGGGCTTTTAGTGATGAGACTGCTTTTAGTTGACTCATCCAATGTGAAAATGAAAGGAAACCTCATCTATTCTACAGTCAAGAAGATAATTAATCAGCCACTCATTTTTCAATGAAAGCCCAAGTGAACAGAACAAACGGCCTTGCATTTGACGAGATCAGGCGCGTTCAGTGTGGTATGGCTGTAGACATGGCCTTGCATTTGAAAAAAGAAAAGTGGCGCCATGTTTGAGAGAATGCTAAGTCAAGATCACCCCACTCATGCTTGAATGTAAGTTCTTATTTGGTTCTCAATGAGCTGAATGTCTCCGTGGGTGCCGTGTGTCCACCATAATTACCACCTTCTTATAAGGTAGGAAAGAACAGGGAAATTGTCCCTTTTAGTTTCTTTGCTTTGAGCTTTCTCTGAGACAATGTGGGGTGTGATAGGGTCTAGATGTGGTCTGTCTCCCACACTTCAGGTGTTGGAAGCTTGGTTCTCTCTGTGCAATGCTAAGGTGGTGGAACATGGAAGAGGTGGAACTGAGTAAGGAGTGGCTATATCACTCAGGGAATGGCCCTTTGAATTAAGTATTTCTGTGACTCTCCTTAGGCACTCTCTACATCATTGATTACTTTCCTCTCTGGTCCCATAATCTCCTTGATCAGAAAATTTGGGACATAACTGAGTTACATGATGTTACAGTATAGGTTCTCCTGTGTCTTACTCCTCACTGACCTTGAAAAGCTAGGGCCAAAGTGTTGGCTGTCCTTGCAGCCCTTCTTTTTCTCTAATTTTTGGTCTGAAAACTTAAGTTGTTAACCCTCCAGAAGAGAAGCTTACTATTATTACTCTACAACACAGGCAGTTGAGCTTAACTTCACTATCTGTCTGAATATCAAACATTTTAGATATAACATGAAACAGGTATTTTCCATCAAGTATTGATATGTTAAACTTTAAATCCCTACAGAATATGAAGAAAAAATTTTAAAAAAATTAAAAAAAATAGGAATAGACAATTATATATTTTTGCACAGAAATTTAGAAAACTAACCATATACAGCACTGTCCTATGAATAACCCACTACTATTATGAACTACTGGACTATATTGGAATATTTTGCTGAATTCATGCACCTACAGTGTTTAAATGACAATAGAATACCCATCTCTGACAAAACTAAACGAAAAAAGGGGATACAAATAAAGGACCATTTTGTATCTGTATATTCAAAATAGTTAGGATAGATATATGGTTACTTTCTCTTAATTCAATGAATAGTAAAATTTGTACTAATAGTGTTTGTGGGCAGGATATCATGTGAATAACCACCAAGGAGACAACAATATGCAATGTATTAGTTGTTCTTTTTTTTTGTCGGAACTGGGGTTTGAACTCAGGCCCTTGTGCTTGCCAGGGAAGCACTTACTCTACTGAGCCATCTCCCCAGTCCTGTATTAGTTGTTGAAACTGTCCTACTAATCGGTTTTGAAACTACCTCATTGCTATTTGTTTTTCAATAAAATTATTTAAAAAATGAATTAAATATTTCTGGAACTCCTGCCTAATGCTCACAAGAGGATTTGATAAAGGAGCTAGAAGCTCCTCTCAGACTTTCTCTCTCACCATGGGATCCCTCTCTCTCTGGTGCATGTTTCTACCATGATACTGTTTACCATTGGGCCCTCAAAGGAGGCCAGACCAATGGGCTTGAGCTTGGACTTTTAGCCTCTCAAAACTTTAGACTAAATACACCTCTTTTCTTACTAACTTCATGTACTGTGTCAGAGCAGTGGAAAACTGGATGATAATAGTTAGATGTAAAAGCCCTTCAACTGCATTTTTTAGTTTTTTATTTTATAAAGACAGTAAAACATAGTATTAAAATAGAAAAATTATAAGTGATACAGAATTTCAATTAACAAAGTAATATGGATTTCATAGTATTTATTATAATCCATAGTGTTGTCTTCCAAGCAGTTATTCATATTACCAGATATATGCATGCAAAATTGAAAAGAAAAAGAAAAAAGAAAGAAATATATAAAAAAAATTCAGAGGAGAAAAAAGAGAAACAATTGAGAAAAGGAGATAAAACAAATTAAGCATTGCTGGCAAGATAGCTCAGTAGAATAAGCACTTTCTTAACAAGAGCAAGGTCCTGGGTTCAATCCTTGGTACCACACACACACACACACATAAATTCTTTTTTTTTTTGTCTTTTTGAGACAGGGTCTCACTATGCAGTTCAGGCTGTCCTTAAGCTCACTTTGTAGCTCAGGCTGGTCTTGAACTCACAACAATCCTCCTGCCTCAGCCTCCCTAGTGCTGGGATTACAGGCATGCGCCACCACACCCGGCATTTCTTTTTTTTCTTTTCTTTTTTTTTTGTCTTTTTGAAAATTCTTAAAAAATAAATTAAGCATTGTCTGCTTCTTTCCATAGGCCAGCAGAAGTTCATAGTACAGTTATCCAAACCACCATAAACCTCTTTTCCCCACTCCCTCGCCTATCCTTCTCCTCAACTCAGTAACTCTTTACTTTTGAATAAGGTCATTCCCTTTTACCCTTATTTATTGTACCCTTCAGATCCCATTTTATCTTTCAGGTTCTCCCACTAAGAAGACAATATCATGTTTGCACATGTGGGTCTGATATATTTCACTTCACATTACAGTCTCTAGTTGTATCCATTTACCAATGAAAGTCTCAAATTTATCCTGTTTTATAGCTGAATAATACTCCATCTTGTAAAAATACCACATTTTCTTTATCTACTCAGTTGATGGGCATCTAATTTCTTTCTCAATGCATTCATTGTTTGTGTACAAAAATACTGCTGAATTTTGGGTGTTGACTTTGTATCCTGCTATGCTGCTAAATTTGGTGGTTAAATCTACAAGAGTCTTGGTGGACTTTTTGGGGTCCTCTATGTAGAGTATCATGTCATCTGCAAATAATGATAGTCACATTTCTTCTTTTATAATCCTTATTCCTTTTATTTCTCTCTCTTGTCTAATTGCTCTTGCTAATGTTTCCAGAACTATATTGAATAGGAGTGGAGGTAGTAGACATCCTTGTCTTGTTCCTGATTTTAAAGTGAAGGTCTTCAGTTTTTGTCCATTCAGGATGATGCTGGCTGTTAGTTTTTCATAGACGGCTTTCATTGCGTTGAGATAGAGACCATCTATTTCCAATTCTCTGTAGGGCTTTTATCATGAATATATGTTGGGCTTTGTCAAAAGCTTTTTCTGCATCTACTGAGATGATCATGTGGGTTTTGTTCTTGGCTATCTTGATGTGGTGTATCGCATTTATGGATTTGCATGCGTTGAACTATCCTTGCATTCCTGGCATGAATCCCACTTGGTTGTGATGTGCAATCTTGATGATATGATGCATTCTGTTTGCTAGTATTTTATTGAGGATTTTTGTAACTTTATTCATCACAGAGATTGGCCTGAAGCTTTCTTATTTAATTGGATTTTTTCTGGTTTTGGAATCAGAGTGATACTCCAGGAATGAGTTTGGGAGAACTGTTTCTCTTTCAATTCCACTGATGGGTTTGATAAAAATTGGCATTAAATCTTCTCTAAATTTCTTGTAGGATTCTGCTGTGAATCCTTTGTACCTGGGCTTTTCTTTCTTAGTAGGTTTTTTTAAATTACATTTTCAATTTCATTTACCATTATTGGCTTATATGTAAGTTTGTATATCTTTTTGACTCAGCTTTGGCATTTCATATGTATCTAGGAAACTATCCATTCCCTCTGTGTTTTCTATCCTGTGAGAGTAAAGATTTTGGAAACAGGTATTTATGTTCTTCTGAATTTCTCAAGGCTGTGTAGTGATTTTACCCTTTTCATTCCTTAATGCATGAATTCTGATTTTTTTCTTTCCTTTCTTGAATAGGTCAGTTAGGGACTTATCCATTTTATTTATTCTTTCAAATAACCAATTCTTTGATTCATCTATTCTTTATATTGTTTTGTTCATCTCCATTGCATTTATTTCTGCTTTAATCTTTATAATTTCCTTCCTTCTTTGGGCTTTGGGCTTGACTTGCTCTTTTTCAAGGAGCTTGCAGTGCAGCATGAGATAATTTATTTGGGCTTCTTCAGTTTTCCTAATGTGCAGAATTACCACTATACATTTTCCTCTTAAGACAGCTCTTATTGTTTCCCACAGGTTTCAGTAAGTTGTATATACATTTTCATTTGATTGTAAATATTTTTAATTTCTTTAATTTCATCTGTGAACCAATGGCTGCTTAGGAGTTTGTTATTTTTTTTTCTTTTTTATATATTTGATACAGTATCTCAGTGTGCATCTCAGACTCATAGTGATCCTACTGTTTTCAGCCTCTACAGCGCTGGGATTATAGGTGTGTACCACCATGCCCATTCTTGGTGGCCAGTTCAGTGCATCCAGGGTCAGGGCAGGTCTGGCATGTGGTGCTGGGGGTTGAATCTATCTCTGAACCTTCCTAAGGAGGTGCTTAGTCCATTGGTTTATCTTGCTGGCCCAAGGATGTTATTTAACTTATATGTATTTATGTTGGCTTTTGTTTTGTAGTTTCTTTTGTCAATAATTTCCAGTTTCTCTTCACTATGGTCATATAGTTTGCATGGGATAATTTCAGTTCCTTTGCATTTACTCAAGAATGCTCTGTGTGCTAGTTTATGGTCTATGCATATGTCCCATGTGCAGCTGAGAAGAGTGTATTTTGTCATTGCTGGGTGAAACATTCTGTAATGATCTACCAGGTCCATTTCTTCAAAAATTTGGTTTAGTTCTGTTATTTTCTTTGCTGATTTTTCTCCATATTGTTTCAATTTTAGTACATGTTCTGCTGAAGCAAGCACTCCTTGCTGATTTTTCTTGCCTAGTTGATCTATCTCTATGTGACAGTGGTGTGCTAATGTCCCTCATTACGACTGTATTATTGCCTACTTGATTTTTTTGTATCTGTTAAAATTTGTCTTATGTAGGTGGGTGCTCCTACATTGGGTGCACATTTATTTATAGTTGTTATCTCTCCTTCTTGCAGTTTTCCCTTAACAAATACATAGTGACCTTCTTTATGTCTTTGAATGATTTTTGGTTTGAAATTGATATTGTTAGCAACCAGAATAGCTACCCCTGCTTTTGTCTGATTTCTTGCGGCATGTAAATTGTTTTTTATCCTTTGACTTTCAGTCTGTAAATTTCCTTTTGAGTTAAATGTGTTTCTCTTATGCAGCATATTGTTGGATTTTGTTTCTTAATCCACTCTGTTACTCTGTTTCTTTTAATTGGTGAATTTAGACCATTTATATTGATGGTTATAACTGATACATATTGGCTTATCTTTGTCATAGTATTTTCCTGCTGTAGGTTCTATATGTTTTACCTCTTTTTAATTACTTAAACATAAATATGTTGGATCATTTCTGTTGTTGTTGATACTGTGGTCATGTCTGTCTCTTTCTATAATATCTGTCAGTATTCTGTGTAGGGTTGATTTGGTGGTCATGAATTTCTTCAGTTGTTTTTTGTGATGGAAGGATTTTATCTTGCCATTGAATCTATAGTTGCTTTTATAGGGTACATCAATCTGGGTTGGAAGTTATTTTATTTCAGGACCTGAAATATTTCACTCCAAGTTCTTCTTGATTTGATGTTTGTGTTAAGAAATCTGCCATGTTTTTAATGGGCTTTCCATTGTAAGTGATCTGTTTCTTCTCTCCAACAGCTTTTAATATTCTATTCTTTTGCTCAATTTCTAAGATCTTGATTACTATGTGTCTAGGTGTAGATTTATTTTGATTATGGCTATTTGGAGTCCATGCAAGTTCTTTTCTCATGTTTGGAAAATTTTCTGCTTGTACTTCTGCAAATTATCTTTTTTTAAAAAAACGTATTTGTTACGGGGCCTCACTACACAGCTTGTACTCATAGTGATCCTCCTGTTTTGAGCTTCCCCAGCACTGAGATTACATGTATGCATCACCACACCCAGTCTCAGTGGCTGGCTCAGTGTGCTTAAGAGTGGGGCCAATGCGGCATGTTATGCCGGGGTTTGAACCCCCGTCTCTCCAGTTGCCTAAGTAGGTGCTTAGTCTGCTGAGATATCTTGTCAGCCATTTCAAATAGTCTTTTTATGTCATTTGTGCTGCCTCCTGATGCTTCATGGACACCCATTATTGTTATGTTTCTTTGTGTCATCTTGTGACTGCTGAATTGTTATTTCCTGGTTCCTTATTAGTTTTAAGAGGTCTTTCCTTTCATGTTCATTAGCTGCACTGCTGTCCTTGAGGTTTAAAAATGTATCTTCAGTTTCATTCAAGCAGTTTTGCTAGCTTTCAGTGGAGTTCTTAGTGTCCTGGATATCTGTTTGAAACTGTTTCATGCATTCTAATTCTTTTCTGTATTATTCATTCAATATTACCATCATTTTCCTATTCTTTATATATTTTTTATGTATGTCTTTAGCTGTGCTGAGCAATTCTTTCACAATTGTTGTCATTTCTTTTTGGAAGTGAGGGATTATTTCAGATTTTATATTTTCTATAGCCTGATGGACTTGTTTCTTTACTTCAGTTGTTATCACTTCAGAAATTTCAGGTGTGTGACTTCCATGTTCTTGTATGTCTTTGTTCCTGGATTTGTTCTGGGTGGGCTTGAGAAGTGAGATTGCCTTTTGCTCCTATGTTTTGGTATTTTTGAAGCTCTCAGTAATCACCCAGATTTAGCAGTGGTGGCAGAGTGGCAAGGCATGTGTGAATAAGGTTCTTGCTACAGTGGGGAGCAGGGGAGCACTCACCAAAGCTCTTACTACTAGTGGGGTCGACTGTGTAATACTCAACAAAGCTTCAGTATAGGCTGTGGGTGTTGTCTGAATTCATCAAGATCCCATGAGCCACCCAGAATCCTCCTGAGTTCTCGAAAGGTTGGACTAGTGCCAGCACAAGCTCCATACCTGTGCACTGGGAGGCTAGGGGATGCAGCTTGTCAGAGTCCCACAGGCTGCCTAGAGTCCTCCCAAGTTCTTAAATGAATGGACCAGGCACCAGGAAAGCTCCATGCCTGCGTGTGCTGGGCCCACCAATCACAGCATTTCAGAGTCCTGTGGGCCACTCAGGGTACTCCTAAGTTCTTAAACGGTTGAGCTGGTAGCAGCAGAAGCTCCATGCCTGCACACTGGGGGCTAAGGTCAGAGCTTACCAGGTCTTACAGGCTGCCTATAGTCTACACTTGTCATTTTGTGGTGTGTATTTAGGTCATTATTCTTCCTTAGATTTCCATGGATGGAAAACTCCCTGAAACAAGGAAGAAATTTAAAGAGATGTCAGCAGAGCAGAGCAGCACAAAAAATTATGGATTCTTCTACTAGTTTCATGCACTGACTTTTTTTATGTGTTTAGCACAGGGTCTACAAGGTCTCACTACACACACTGGACTTGTAGTGATCCTCCTGTTTTCAGCCTCCCAAGTACTAGGATTACAGGCATGTGCCACCATACCCAGTCTCAATCTCTGTCTCAGTGCACCCTGGCAAAGGGGCCAGCACAGCATGCCAGAGAATGAACCCTGGTCCCTGCATCTGCCTAAGCAGGTGCTGTTAATTTGCTGAGCTATCTGGCTGTCTTGACTTGGGTGATTTTTAATGAAGAAAGAAGCTAACATTTATTGAGTGCCAGCTACCTGCCAAGTACTTTACTTTTATTGGTTTTTTTCAATCTTATTGCAAGCTTTATGTTAGGGACTCTTATGACCATATTGTAGATGGGACACCAAAGCTGGAAAGGTAAACGTTCTTTTCTCACGGTCTGAAGAGGGCACCGACAGAATTCAAATATGTATCTGATAAATAAAGAGCTCAAGTTCAAACTCTGCTTCTACTCAATTGCATGTATTGGCCTGGCGTTGGAAGAACCTGGCACAGGATGTCATTGTGAGCACAGCATGACAGTGAGGGACTGGTTCTTACTCACTATGAATCAGAAGAATCACCTTCTGCCCAGAGATGAGCCAAGACCAGAGGTCAATGTCATCCTTTCAGAAAGGAGAACATTCTCTGAGTTCTGAAACACTCAAGACTGTGCACTCCTATGTTCTTCTGTTTTGAACTGAATTATATCCTCTGTGAAAGAAAACCAAATATGGACACAAATTAAAGGATGCAAACAAATTTTATTTTTAAAAAACTACTACAAGTGCAGTACAGGGTTTCAGGATAAATCCTGAGGGGATTTGACTGACCTCATCAGATACAAAAGTTACATTTCTTGTTATATAGGTCTTGCTTTATCTTGGTCTTAACCATCAAGAAAAAAAGTATAAAAACGAAGTATAAAGAGTAAAGCCATATTAATAGGCTGAGCTGTAAAAGGCTCAAGTCAACAACTTCTGACATTGCCAGTCCTGTGGCTAACCAACTACTATTATGGACTACTGGACTGTATTGGATTATTTTGCTGAATTCATGCACCTACAGTATTTAAATGACAATGGAATACTCATCTCTGACAAAACAATAAAAAAAGGGGTTACATTTTGTATCTGTATATTCAGTATAGTTAGGATAGGTATACAGCTACATTCTCTTAATTCAAAGAATAAAAAGGTTTGTTCTAAAAAATTCTACAATAGGAAGGAAAGGCCTCATGTAGAAGTGGGCTCAAGCTTGAACACAGCAGGGGCAAGAGGAAATTCACAGCTAAGGAAGAAAGTTAAGGTAAGGGGAGGGAAATTACCAGTAGAAACATCAGAGGGCAGGAGATTATGACTAATGAGACTCCATAGGCAATCACACATTGATGAGGAGAAGGGACAGGAGAAGATAGAGAGGGTAGTCAGATACAAGAGGTGAGACTTCTCCTTAAAATGACTTTGTCAAATCCTTGCTAATAATGAATTCTACATTCAAGACCATGAAGCTCACAATTTAGGTCTAGTCAAAAGCATGCAAGAATGTGATCAAAGTCTGTTCTGAGAGGGTTTTGTCATCCCTTGAAATCCATGCCAAAGTCCCAACTCCCTGGATGTCAGAATGGGATTATATCTAAGACCCCAGTGAGTAAGGCTTAGCAAAGCCATGTTGCTGGGCTCTGATCTTCGTGACTATGCCACAGTGGAGGCAAAGCTTCAAATGGGTTATTAAGGCGGAGTCCTTGGGGGCCATGGAGCTAACCCAGTCTGTCCTCATGGGAAAATAAAGTTTGATCAGACAGATGACCAGTGTTACACGAGCACAGAAGAAAGACCGTGTGAGGAAAAGCAGGGAAAAAGACCTCACAAGAAACCAACCCAGTTGACATCTTGACCTTGGATTCTTGGCCTCCATATGAATGAGAGGTAACTTGTTGGTTGTTTAAAGCTGTCTGATCTGGGACGTTTCATTATGGTAGTCTGGACAGACTAGGACCCTCTTGAAGTTCAGTCTTAATAAGCAACTTTAGGTTGGTGAAGTAGCTGCTCAAAATCAAAGAAAAAAATATTCCCTTCTTTGTTTTAAGAGTTTATATGTAATTAGGCCTCTAAAAGGGTGAAGAGTAGAGATGAGTATGATGTCTTGCACCCTTATCAGCTGCTCAGGAGCCTAAGAAAAGAAGATTGAGCTTAAGCATTTGAAGCCAACCTTGTCAATATAACAAGAATCCATAAGTAGTGAGCTCTTCTTTAGAACAGTATAACTGGTTGTTTCCATAAACCTGTAGGGAATTTGGGGCAGTGAAGTAAGTCCTTTGTTTTATGCCCCTTTACTGCTACTGAGTGATGTGAAGTTCTAGGACAAGCAAATCTTTATCATAAACTCATGGCCTTCCATGATCTGCATAGCTCCTAGAAAAAAGAACATTCAGGAAAATGTCCATTCACTTAAAAAATATGGCAGCACTAGGAGCATTTCCCTCATCAACCATTAGATAACCAATCACAGAACACACCTATTGAGTTAGACTTATTTCTAATTACGTTCAAACAAAGGAAGTGCTAGAAGTAAAGTGTTCTGTGTTGTGATGTAAGACCTCTGGCCAACTGGAGAAATGACCCGTAAGAAGCGAGTCACTTTCCTATGCCAATTTCCTCATCCCAAAAGTAAGAACAGTACTGCACTTGCTAACTCACAGTTGGTCAGGATTAAAGTAACACAAATAGTTTTGAGATCTTTGGGACAACAGTTTAGCTAGACGTATCATGTAATACATGCACAGGTTTTGGATTTTATTGGCATAATGAAGTTTTACAAAATTCTTGGGAAGTACAACTAGATGTATCCTCCAATGAATTTTATAAAGTGTATACTAAGTAGAGATCTTTTAGCCTGTTGTATACAAAAGTTGCTTAACCTCTTACTGAAGTAACAATATCATTATACAAAGTCCTCAAATTATATAAACACAGATGTTTTCTATGTATCATGTGAGCTGTTCTCTTACAACTTTCTCAGAGGTGTAAGTTTGCTTCCAAATGTTTGGGCAGCTGTTTTGAAAGTTGTCTGTACTAAACGCTCCAAAGTCAAACCTCTTTGTTACGCTCTTTCATAACTATATTCTCTTCTCCATCATGGCTTGTCTTCCCATATCCACCAGCAAAATCTGAGACTTTCTGCTTTTCAAGAAACTCAGCATCTGATTAACTCAGTTATTACAAGCACAGAATCAGTGCCCAAAGCTATACTCCAAGTTTTACCTCCAGGTGATGGAACACTTAGAATACATGCGTCGGGTTCTGTTTCTTTCCTCTCAGAAGCAGGCTTCAAGATGAGAATGCAAGGGCAGGGGCTTCTCTGGGAAGTAGTTGCAGAAAGTAGGGAAAACAGGAAGAGAGATGGGAAAGGGATGGAAGCACACAGAAGGTGCGCCATCACACAGGAAAGGAACATAGGCAGCTGGAGCTCGGCCCTGCTGGGGACTTCTAGTCACAGTAGCACAGCTTCTTGGAGGCGAGAAGTTGGAATGTTCTTCCACACATGCCTATTAATGGCTCACCATCATTGCATCCACATGGGGTCATAGCTTCTCGCTCTCCTTTCTTGCTCTTTTTGCTCTCACAAAGTCAGTGAATTCTTGCTCCTCCAACAGGTTTCATTTGTGCTTCCTCTTTTTCTCTTGTGTCCACTGATCAGGTGATGGGACTGTAAATGCTCAGTCCTGGAGGCCCTGAATCCACTCTCACCTGGAACCCACTTGGCTCTGCACTCTTGCCCAAATGCTAACAGAAGGCGTTTCTCTCTGTGTCAAGTGGGGCTTTGCTCTCTACCACACTAAATCCCAGTGTTTTTGGCAGAACCAGGGATTGAACTCAGGCCCTGCGCTTGCCAGTCAAGCACTTATTCTACTGAGCTATCTCCCTGGCCCCTCAGTGTTTCCTCTTCATGAAAACTTATCCCCAGGCAATCTTGTCTACTTGAGGTCCTTGTGCATCTGCATGATTCCCTTGTCCTCTGCCCTTTTCTGGTCATAACATTCTATTCTCCCCGTGTTCTCTGTCAGCTACATTGACCTTCTCTTCTTAGATCTGTCATGCCCTCTTGTACCTCAGGGCCTCTGCATGTGAAATCCTTTGTGTGTAACACTCTCTGTCATTCACTTACTAACTCCTCCTTCAGCCTAGGTAAACCTCCCCGAAGTGGTTCCCTATTAGAAACTGCATTTCCTATCTTCTCATAGGCCAGGTGGTCCTGCTGCATACTATTACTGTGTCTGAGTTTTATGATTATAGTTACCATAATCAGTTGCTCAGTCACATGGTTACATTTGCTATCCTCAGTAGTCCAGAAATTAAGTGAGTGCAGTATTATTCACTGTGGCTCCCTAGCCCCTAGTGTGAGCCTTGGCACACTGTAAGCTCTTAGTGTGCAAAAAAGAAATGTGTGTGTAACCTACCCTATCCAACTCGGAGGCCTTTACATTTCTCCTCCCATGATGTCCTTCACCCTCCCCATTGGGATGAAGTTCTTTGTAAACAAAAAGGCTCAGTAAATGTTGTGGGCAGTCCAGCAATTTGAGGGAGTGCTGTAAATATAAAGATGAAGAACAAAATACACAAAATTGTTATTATTTCTTACCTCTAACTAAAATGTCATATTGGGTCTCATTTGTGAATAAACTGTAATGAGACAGTAATATTTTTAGAGACGTGTAATAGCAATGCCGACAATAGGAGATTCTTTAGAAAATAAGGTGATTTTGTCGAATCGTTAAAGCCTGTATTTACTCACAAATTTAAGGGGAAAATGCATATATCATTAATAGAAGTTAGCAAACAGATGACTTAATGCTTTGGAAATTCTGTGTCTCAGAACAAGCAATTTCAATGAAGACATGAAGTGTACAAATGGCAAAGAAATTTGATTTCATTTCTTTTTATTGGATACAATTTAATACTTGAATAACTGTTGCTTGCTAAACTTTAAGAATTTTAAGATTCTTTTTCCCTGATGGATCCTAAAGAGAAATGTATCCATTTGTTTTACTGCAAATGTTCCATTGCAGATTTGGGGGAAAAGAAATGTTCTCCACTTTCTACCTAATTATTCAGTTGACTGCTAGAAAGATAAAGCTACACAAGCAGGTTTGAAACTCAGAAAAGATGATACATGTTTATTTTAAAAGATAGCCAGGTCTCCAGGTCATTTCAAGACAAACTAGTGGCAATCTGAATTTTTTAATATGACAGTGGTAATTTGGAAATTATGCAAAAAGTTCCAAAAAATTGACAGTCATAGTTTCCTTTTTTAAATTTGATAGTCTTAAATATTCTTTCTGCAGCAAGCATGTTCTTGAAACTTCTGTAGTGCACACCCAGAGTGAATACTTACATAAGGTAACCATCATGTGTTTATAAATATAATACGATATTTCTCTATTCAGCACGACATTTTCTATAAAGTGTTTGATGCATATTTAATCGAAGGCCTACTTTAAAATATGTACACATCACTAAAGGGAAAATGCTCTCAAAGAAAGTTGTATTATCAATTTCTGGTAAAACTTTAAAATGTTGTCATTAATTATGGAGGGAGCACTTTTCCTGTGATATATTCCCATTTGTTTGACACCTGGTAGGACACGTGCCAGTTCACTCACTTTCTCTGTCATAGGGCATCCTTCCAGCCCCTGCAGCCATTATTGCTGAGGGACGCCAAGCAATATAACCAGAAGTCCACATGAATGATTCATACCAAACAAGCTAGAACAGGCCCCCAGATGAAACACGCCGAACAACCAAGCCAAGCGGAGGGCTGGAGCTTCTGTGGCGTCACAGGGAAGTGATCCGTTTACCAGATCTTTGAGATTAGCTAAGCTCTTGCAGCAGCCGCTAAGCCCCATTGGTCTGGTCTTTCCTTGTCTGCAGGAAGTATTTGCAACTTACTGTGATTAGGCATTTGGTACATGCACACAAACACACACGAGCCCAGTAAAAGGACTTCCCATGTTCATTTCTAGTACTTCCGGAAGAATTTAGTAATATCTTTGTCTCTTTTAATTTTAAAGAACACTTCTATTATCTAAGCAGCAGCACATAGCCATTGCTAGGACCTTAGAAAGCAAATCAGAATTTTCCCTTCCATCACCCAGAGTCACACCTTGCAGCATTTATTTACTGATATTTATGTATTAGTATGGATGCTTGTATTTATATGTAATCACATGTTATGAGTTTGGCTGTATAATATGGGATGATATTCTCAAATCATTGTAAGATTTGTCCATTTCAGTCAATGATTTTTATCTTTCCACTTCAATATACTTTTATGTCAACAAATAGCTAACTAAACTATGTTCATATTGTCCCAGGTAAGCTAAAATCCTTATCACTTCATTGTCCTTTCCAGGAATCCCATCAGGAAGGGTATCTAGCTGTTCTATTGCTTACTGCTCCCCAGGTTGGCTTGATTTCTGACTCACTGAGAACCATGGGCTAGTTTTTCTGAGAAACATTTCATTCCTTCTTATGTCATGTAGCTGATTTTTATAACTCTCTTAACTCTTCCCCACTCAAAGTCAGATCTATAGGACTGGTGGATTCCTGAGAAATATTGTTGTTTAGAATATACCATGATGAGTCTGTGTAATCCACTCATTTGTTACTACTAACAATGCATTTGTGGACTACCAACCACATATTTAAACTTACATCAATTAAATTAGAAAATTTAGTTCCTCAACTGCATTGATCTCAATTCATGTGGGGCTACAATCTGGATGGTGCAGATTTAATTTTTTCCTTTTAGCAAATGCATTTCATGCTCTTCTGTCAACTTATTTTTTTTTTTTTATTTTCTGATATATTTTTTTCTGTATTTTGCTATTTGTAGAGTAACATTTTGGTAACTTTTGGACTTAACCTCAAAGAGACTTTTCTGAGCTACTATGCAATACTGTTCAGGAATACAACCAGGGGTTACACATAACTTCAGAGTCTCTGTGACTTCAGTTTATTAGACTTTCTAGCTAGGGGTGGCATCATTTCTTCAGCTCTTGAGACTGATTTATCTATCTGGATTTTCTTTGGATCAGTAGATGTTAGCATACATGATGAAAGCAGAAGCTAGGAAAATGCTTGTGCTGTAGAGCTTGCCCTACTTTGTTTTTCAAACCCTGAGACTTCCCTATGAAGAGGTACAAGCTATAGCCTCCTGGTGGATGAGGTACCTCATGTACAGTGCATCCAGCTATTCCCACAAAGGTTCTAGAGATTAGGGTCAAGTAATCCTTCATCATCTTAACGGAGCACATGGGAGATGGGCACAATTTTACTGATAGCCACCTCTGCTGGCTGCCAGATGGGCAAGTGAGGATATGTGAGATCCACCAGTCCCTGGTAAGCTGCTGACCAGAGAGTAATGAGGAATAAGACCTTGTTATTGTTTCCAGACACTATTAAGAAAAACGTTCCTTCTCTATGTTGGAAATTAATCCCTTTCTAGCTATAAGGTTATAGCTTATATAGAAATATCTTCTTCCATTTCCTGGTTACCTTTTCTATTGTTTCCTTTGCCAAGCAGAGGCTTTTTAGCTTGGTATTTTCCCACCTGGTTTTGTTTTTGTTGCCTGGGATTTGTTGTCCTATCCATGAAATTGTTGAAAACATTGATGTCATGAAGCTTTCACTTTTGTTTTCTTGAGGCGTTTTGTACATGACAGTTTTTAATCCACTTTGAGTTAATTTTTGCTTATGATACAAAGAAAAGATCCAACCTCATTGCTCCGTATATGGCTGTGCAGTTCCTCCAACACCACTTACTGCAGAGTGCCACTTTTTAGCTCTGCTACTGATCAGTTGCCCATGTAAGTAGATTAATTTCTGGGCTCTCTTCTCTGTTCTGTTGGTCTATGTTATTTCCTTATTCCATTACTATATTGGTTTGATTACTTTAGCTTTGTAATTTATTCTGAAATCATATTATGCTTCCAGTTTTGTTCTTCCTTAAGATTGATTTGGCCATTTGTGGTCTTTAGCGTTTTCATTTGAATCATTGAATTATTTTTTCTGTGTCTGTAAAAAATGTCAGTGGGATTTTGATAGAGCTTGCATTGAATCTGTAGATAGCTTTGGGAATTACAAACATTTTATTAAATTTTCTATAGCTTGACCAGATGTCTAATTGTGTCTTAATTTTGTTAATTTCTTCTAGTTTTCAGTGTACAATGTTTTCATTTGCTTAGTTACATTTGTGTCTAGGTATCTTATTTTTTTGGTGATATCTATCTGATCATTTTCCTAATTTCTCTTTCAGATACTTTGTTAATGTGCAGAAACACTGATTTTTTAAAAATGTTGACTTTGTATCCTTAACTTCACTGAATTTGTTTGTTAGTTCTAACAGTTTTTAAAAGGAGCCCTCATCAATTTCTATGTATAACATCACATCTTCTGAAAAAAAAAAGAACAACTATTTATTTTTTTAATTTTATGACCTGCATTTCTTTTCCTTGCCTTAATCCTTATTTTCTTTGATACGCAGTAGACTCAACTTAACCAATGTGGCAACTTTGTGTGCCTCTTATGTCACTTTGACACACTTTCATTAATTATGGAAAGTACCTTTATTTTTTGACAAAACAAACTATCTCAGGCTCCCCCCCTATATCTTCCTTGATCCAGACCTGGAGTCAACCATCAGGGAGTTCCAGACTCTTTAAGTAGGGATGAATTAAAGAGCAATTAGGATTCTGTGATGTTCCTTTTTACTGAGGGCATTGAGAGCAGGCTATTTTACTTACAGAAATGCAAAATTTGAGCCTATCAACTTTCTAGTTTTACACTTTGGTCTCAGATATGCTCACATCATTTCTTGTCATGGTGCAACCTTCTCCTGTTTGGCCATTTGGGTGATTTTCAGCTTGTCATACATTTCAGAATTCTCCCTTCCTTCCTGTTACCCCACTGTTGATTTCACAGCAGTTCTGCTATCTTTGGGTTGGGAGATCTGAAGGGCCTTCTGTCTCCTAATGCTATGAAGATGTTGACAGTGTCCATGAACTTTGTCTGTCAATGATTTACCTATATCTATCCAGTTCATAGAAATGGAAGTGGAAAGAGTGAAAGCACAAGTGATCAGTCCCTACACTCAACTCTCTTCAAGCAAGGGGCAGGCAAGTGACCCAGGTTGAGTACAAGAGCTCATCCTTCTGCTCTTGGTGACTGGTCAGGAAAAGGCACTGACCCAAGTCTCCAACTAGAAGTTATCTGGAACTTTCCTGGAACTATTGAGCTGGACAGTGTGAGGTGGGATATGGGGAGAGTATGAGAGGAGCTAGAGGGGACAGGTGCTGCTAATCTGAGCAACTATCTCAGGAGGCTGCACTAGGGCCTGGAAGAAGGTGTGTGTGGTCTGGAGCCCAAGTGGGAGCCATCAGAAGTGGACTGTCTCCAGAAGAGGTGGGCAAATGGCAGGGATAGGGAACAAGGAAATGGAAGTAGGCAGAGACCAGAATGTTCACAGACTGTGGCAATGACGTTGAATTCTTTGAACAATTGATGGGAAGACACTGGTGGGGTTTGAATATGGCCAAGAAGACTTAATAGGAACTTCCCTGAGATATAAAATGTGGATTCTAGGAGAAAAAGGTGTTAGCTTTACCTTTGAGATAATAAGTTTTGAGGAAGATATAAGATGGGGATGCTTGAGTTATCTTCTTGGTCATATGAGAAAGGCAGTGACAACACTCAGAAAAAGAAGTAAATATAAAAAGGAAATTAGAGAAAAATTGAGATAGGAGATTGGCAGGCAGGAAAAAACGCTCTAATATATCCCCCTGGATCCACTCATTTCTGAAATTTTTCTTGTTTTTTGAACCAATATGTAGGTATTTGGTTTAACTTCTCTTGAGTGGGATGTGACTCTACTCTCCTACAGAATTTTGAAAGACCTTTGTTATTTTCATACTGGCATTACAAATGCTCAGTTCTTATTTATTATTCTATTACTTACAGTGGACAAATCCTGCCACATGACATGATATTGTCAGATCTCATCCTAATACTATGGGACAGAAAATAACCTCATACAGTAGTAGGGCTGGTGAGATGGCTCAGCACACCAGGCACCTGCTTAGGCAAGCACAGGGACTGCATTTGATCACTGCACCACATGCTGTGCTGGCCCCACCCACAGGCATGCTAAACCAGCCACTGAGACTGGGTGTGGTGCTGCATGCCTGTAATCCCAGAGCTTGGGAAGCTCCAAACAGGAGGATCAGTAGGAGTCCAAGTTGTGTAGTGAGACCCTGTACCAAATTTAAAAAATGATTATAGTTGTAGATATCTTTTTCATGTGACCAGAAGCTAGCTATAGTAGTCCTGAGGCAGAGAGATCTGCAATGCTTGGAAATGGGGGGTGCAGAGCAGAGGCACCCAGGGCTGTCAGGTGGGCAGGGTCAAGTTTGAGACTTTTGCCTTGGTCCTCTGGGCCTCCTGGCTCAGAAGAGTCACAGCCAAGATGATAAAAGCTTTTTGGGAATCTTAGGCACCTCACCAGGTGCAGTGGTTCCTACCTGTAGTTCCAGAAATCTGGGAGGTAGAAGCAAAAGGATCAGAAATTTAAATCCAGACTAGAACGTTTAACTTGGGGAGAAGCTGGATGTGGGGTGGTGCACACCCATAATTCCAGCATGTGGAGGATGAATCAGGAAGATTGCCTTGTGGCCAAGGCCACCCTGAATCTTATAATGAGACCCTATCCCACGAATCACCTCCCTAGCATTATTCTGAGGATAAAATGGGGATAGGAACATGCCTCCAGGTTGGAAGTCTTGCTTAGTGTGCACAAGATACTTGGCTCAGCGCCTAGCACTGGAAAAAAACAAAAGGCAAGGCTTGTGGATGCAGAATAAGGCAGGGACTCAGTTTCCTGTAATCCTCAACTTTCTCCTGTGATGTAGATGGCCTGTCCAGGTATCTGAGGCAATGCTGTAAGGTCCTCCACAGCTGTACCCTTTCCACAGGGCTACATGAAGTTTGTGAAAGAATATTGTGTCCTTCTTCAATCTGACTTGCTTTCAGGGATGGTGGGGGATATTCCTAGACCCACTTCAAGTAAGTATGTGGCTTTACTAAGTCAGCAAAACACAAAACTTCATCAGATGCATGCTTTTTTTGCATGCTCTTTTGTATTTTAGTAATTTGTACTCATGCTAAAATGAATAAGGTATTTAAAAAACAATGGTTGTGAAGTATAATTTCCTTTGAAAACAAATGAAAAATAAATGGATACAGGTTGAATTCTTAGAACCTCTTTTACATTAGAAACGACATTCTAATAAAAGCTCTAATTTATCTTAATGTGGCTTCTATATAAATTATATCCATCAAATATACACTGGGTAGCAAGAGTAGCCCCACACTTTCAATGCCACAATTTACCTTTAGATAGTCTGAGTCAGTAGTCTGGGTAATGGGGTCAAGTGTTTTCTGTTCTAGATGCTTCCTGTTCACACTATAAGGCTGATAGTTTTATAGAATGATAGTTCTATTGGAGATAGGAACTTGTGAAAAATGCATCAACACACATTATAACAGAAGAGGGATAAGGAGAAATTTTTTTGTGTGTAAAATCTAACACCAGGCATAATATGACCTGTATTTATAAATTAAGTTTTCTCCCTCATTGTGCCTTCAAGTGACCCATGCCTCAAAGAAAGAGCCTGCTAAATGTTTTGTTAACTTGTCTTACAAAGCTGTTTTTCTCTTCTCTCTCCAAACCATGGGATGTCCTTCACTTTGATATTCTCCCATGTATCTGAGTTTTGCCCTTCAAGAGTCAGTTTAGGTCCCTGGAGCATCTAGCCAGGAGTGAATGGTTAAACTATGAAGAGATCTGCAGGGCAAAAGCCTGCAGGCCCTGGAGTGATTGCTTATTGTCTAAGGAAAGTCTGATAGGGTGCCAGTGTATAGATGTATACATGGTGTCCAACACAGTAAAGTTGGAAAACAGTAAGAAATTTAGATAGGTGATGTATGTTGCATCTGTCCATTGTCCTTCCTCTGTCTCCAGCAAACTGCTTAGCCTTGATGTAGTTCTTTGCCTGGGGCTGTTTTTCTCCTGTCCCCCTCCCTACCCTGATATTCTTTATAAAAGTCAGAACGTTCTCTGTTCAGGGCTACTCCTCCCATGGTGCACATCCTTGTCAGGATGATAGTCATCTGGGCCTCTCAGGGCCCGGCCCAGGTGCCATCTCCATGGACTCCTTCATCCCCCACACCGCCACTGTAACACACTGCAACAAGGGGTCCTCAGGTGAGATGCAGCAGTGAGGCACAGGTCTGTGAGGTAATCCCTCACCATGAATTTTTCCAAGTCCTGCAACAGGCAGAAAGTCTATGGCAAGGTCAAAAGTGAGTTTTGTCAGCCCAGAGGTCTTTTGACTATTCAACAGCTAAGCAAGTGGGGCAGTTTAGTGGCTCAACATTCATTCTTCCATTAGAAACACAAATGGTGGCTGAGCATCTTTGCTGTGCTGGTGATTGTGCCAAGCAGGGTATGGAGTATGTATCAACTGCAGGCCCCATCTTTACAACCCATACCCTAGTGGGAAAGAAGGACCACTAGTCCCAAACTACTGACTAGAATGGAGTGTGTAGACAGATGGGAGTTAGACAGAAGGACAGAGTAGGACACAAAGTAATCTAAAGATGGATCTGAGCTGAGATCAGGATGAAAAAGGCTGTTCAGACCAAAGGGGAACTTCCTGTCATCCTGGTCAGATGAGCCTGGTAATCTGGGTTTAACTCCGGTACAATTTAATTTGCTCACTTTGTGCTTGATTTCTGTATTTTTAAACAGGGGATAATAATTCTTACTTCAATGGCCATTGTCCTCATAAAGATTAAGCTATATAACATCAAAGTATGAATTATATTTAGAACCTAAATGCATTCATATATAAATTTATTAGCACAGTATCTGACATATAAGGAGAACTCATAAGGAAAATTAAGTCGAGAATAAGTGAGAATTCTCCATGTTGATAGAATAGCAAGTGTTCCAGGAAATCAAGGAGAGGTCGAAATGAGATTGTGGAAGTTGTTAGCAAGAAGTTCTTCATGATTAGATTCCATATGAGAAGTAACGAGTATGCGGAATTTGTTCTGTATAAGCAGTGGCTGGGGATACGCACTCATGTTGTGAGGCCTGTGTCTCTGTCTGGTAGGTCCCAGGGAAATTCTGCCTGGGGACCAACACAAGAAGAGAAAAAAGGAAAAATGTCCCTGGAAATGGCTGTTACATGGTTTCAGCTTTTCATTACCAGGCTTGCTATTGTTCTGTCTCCACTGGCTGGCCCTGAACACGGGCAACGCCATCTCCTGTCTGGATCACTTCACCTTCTGTGAGGTAGAGACAGCCCATGATTGCCAACTTGCCACGCACGCAGCTCCTGATCATCCACTAACAGCATAACTAGTTCTCAACAGACATTTTCTTCCATTTAAAATATCTTCAGTGGTTCCACTGTGCCACTGAGATCCTGAATCAGGAAGTTCCATAAATGAAAATTTGTGAGAGCAAATGAAGATTGGGCACTGCATTAGTAAGCTTTGCATTACTGTGCCAAAATACCCACAAAGAATAATTAAAGAAAGAATAGTCTGTTTGGGTTTCAGAGATTTCAGTCATTGATTGGGTGTCTCCATTGCTTGGGGGCCTGTAGTGAGGCAGAACATTATGGCAAGGGATTGTGGAGCAGAGCAAGTTGTCTTAACTTATGGTGGACAGGAAGCAAAGACAGAGGGGACTAAGCAACCAGAGAGGAAGGGGCTGGGGACAAGAAACAGTCCCTAAGGCATGTTTCCTGGACCTATGACCTTTAGCTAGGCCCCCTCTCCTCTAAGTCTTCATCACCTTCCCAAAATACCAAACAATTATGGCTTTCTCATCAGTTTAAACCTCTGATGCAACTAGATCCCTCAGGTGACACCCACCTTCCAAACGAGCACAAGCCTTCTGACAGACATTTTAGATTCAAACCATGAGAAGCAGGCAATAGTTATAGATGGAAAAGGTGTCAGATTGAGAAATATGGAGGATGTTTCAGTTTCAAAAATGTATGGCAGTAAAAGATATTGCCATAAATTCCCTTCAAAATACTTGCTCTAGATTTGGTTTTTGTTTTTGTTTTTGTTTTTGTTTGTTTGTTTGTTTTTGTTTTTTAATATTAGTTTTATTGAGAAAGAAATAGCAATGAGACAGTTTCAAAACAGGTTAATATCACAGTTACAATAATTAATACATTGCATATTGTTGTCTTCATAGTGGTTATTCATACCAAAGTGGCAGACATGATATCCTGTCCAAACACTATTAGTACAAATCTTTCTTCTCATTGAACTAGGCACTTGCTCTAGATTTGAGCCGAGTTATCCCATTGACTCTACCACTCTCTAGAGAAGTTCTGAACATCTCCCCTCAACTCTTCCGTTTTGCTTTCATGGCTGCCTTGGTGTCCTGAATTGATTGAAAGAGCTCTCTCCATTTAGGGTTATTTTGACTTTGAGGGAGAGGCAGAGGTTGTATGATGTCAGATCTGGTGAATAATATGGATGAAGACATGCTGCATGTTTTTATGAGCTTGCCTTTCCACTGGATGGCACTGGGTAGTGACATCTACTCAATTTTTAATCATACCTCATCAAGACATTCATGAGAGTGGACTTCTTTTGCTGCTTCCAGAGTGGCAGGAACTATAAGACAAGGCACTTCACAGTGGGAATGAGTGTTTTCAGAGGATTCATGGCAATGTGACTTTTATTATAATACATGAATGAAAACTCAAACCTGTAAATATTCAGCATTTTTTGCAGAGTGATAAGCAATAAAATGTTTTAAAGAGAATAAAAAATAAAAATTTAGAAACAATACAGAATTTAAAAAATCAAGGTGACAGGAATTCAATAATGGTTACTATATTGTATATTGCTGTCTTCAAAGTAGTTGTTCAGGTTACCAGATATTAAGCATTAACTGTTACCTTTGATAAACCAATAGAAATTAGTAGTACAATGATCTTAGCTCATATATATATATATATATATATGAGCTAAGATATATATATATATATGTGTGTGTGTGTGTGTGTGTGTGTGTGTGTGTGTGTGTGTAATTTCCACTTCTTTCTTTTCTCCTTTCCCTCATCCAAGTTGTTCTTTCCTATTGAGTAGTTTCTTTCCCTTTCACAATATCTATTATACCTTTTGGATTGTATTTACTCTTTCAGGTTCTTACACTAGGGAGACGGTATGATATAAACACGTTCTATGGGCTAGTATAGGGTCTATTGTAAAGACTGTTCCATGTGCACATAAGAAGGACGTGTATTCGGATGCAATTGTGTGGAACATTGTAAATATCTGATAGTATCTATCTATTAAGTACAGTTGTTCACAAATTTGGTTTACTTCTTGCTGCTTCTTTGTCTAGTTAATCTGTCTCTTTGTGACAAAGGAATGTTGAAGTCCCCTGTTATTATTGTGTTAGAGTTTATATGATTTTTTTTTCCTTTTTCTGTGGCCAGCTCAGCCCACCCTGAGGGCCGGGCTGGCGCAGCATGTGATGCTGGGGCTCAAACAAAGGTCCCTGCACACTTGCCAAAACTTGCCTAAGAAGGCGCTTTAGAACACTGCACTATCTTGCCAGCCCCTTATTGATTTTTTATGTCTGCTATAATTTGTCTTATATAGTTAAGTACTTCTACATTGGGTGCATATATATTTATGATTGCTATCTCTTTTTCTTGAAGATTTCGCCAAGAAATATGTAGTAGCCTTCTTTGTCTCTTTTGATCATTCTTGGTCTGAAGTTCACATTGTCTGCTATGGGAACTGCAACAAAAATGTAAACAGAACAGCTACACCTGCTTTCTTCTGGGTTCTTATCATGAAGAGTATTGTTTTCCATTCTTTGATTTTCAGAAAGTTTCAATTGAATTAAATGTGTTTGTGGTATACAACATGTTGTTAAATTTTGTTTCTTAATCCATCTGCCAGTCTGTTTCTTTTAACTGGTGAATTGAGGCAGTTTGCACAAATAGTTATCACTGATACGCACTGTCTTACCTTTGTCAGGGATTTTCCCTGATGTTGGTTGTTTTTACTTTTTTCCCCTGTTTTATTTTTTTAATTTTTATTTTATTGAAATACAAATATCAATGAGACAGTTTTAAGATACCTTGACAAGATGGATTTGATAAATTAATAAATTGAAAACTGTTTTCATAATGTTTTGGTATCATAGAAGGTGCATACATGATATTATACTTACAGATATTATTATACCATATGTCTCTTATCAGTAAATAGAGTGTAGCTGCTTGCATATCTTATTTTTTATACCTGAATTACATCAAAGATTCAATAATTAATACTTTCTACCTTGTTATTTTCCTAGTGGTTGTCCATAGTCCTAGAAGCTGACATATTATCCTGACAAACCACCATTAGTGCAAATCTTGCCTCTCATAGAATTATGTAGAAGCACAGCGTTATCTATCCCAACTGTACTGTCCATACACACACATCATGATTCTTCCTTTCTATACCCCTTCCTTTGTCTACACCTGTCAAAGATGGGCACTCCATTGTCATTCCACAAATTTAGGTGCCTGAACTTGACGACACAATCAAACACAGTCCAGAATTCCACAACAATAGTGAGTTAACTGAAGAAGTTGTTGACCATAGCCATTTACAGCTCAACCTATTATTATGGCCCTGCGGTGTATACCTCATTTTTATACTTTTTCTGCAGGATGGTTAAGACCTAGATAGAGCAAGACTTATATACCAACACATGTACTTTATGTTTCTTATGAGGTCAGTAAAGTCCCCTCAGGGTTTATGTTGTAGTCCTGTACCTTATTCTGTAGATCCTTTGTCTGTATCATCCATGTGGATGAGTCACGGCCAATACTTGACTCTCTGTGAGTTTGCTCTGTGAGAGCCTGAGAGAAAGTTTTCTCTCCATGTGACTCTCCCCAGGCACACTATAGAACTTCGATCTCTTTCCTCTGTGGCTCCATAATCTCCTTGATCAGAAAATTTGGAGCTCAACTGAGTTTCATGATGTTGCAGTACAGGTTCTCCTTTGTCCTGAGTCTTCGCTGACTTTGAAAAGCTAGTTCAAAAATGTTTGCTGGCCTTGTGGCTCTTCTATTTCTCCAATTTTGATCTGTGAACTCAGGTTGTTTTGTTAACCATCCAGAAGAAAAGCTGATTAGTATCCTGCAGCGTATGTCATTCATTTTGCCTTATCTGACTCAATTGTTTTAGTTGTTGTTGTACATTTCCATTTGTATTTCTTCTTTTTGCATCTTATACTAGGGACACTATACACTATTTACACATGTATGTCTGGTTTATTTCACTTATGAGTATATGTTCAAGTGGCATCCATTTCAATATAAATGTTTCAAGCTTATCATTCTTAATAGCTGAGTAATACTCCATTATATAGAAATACCGCATCTTTTTCAACCATTCCTCATGTGATGGACATCTTGGTTGTTTCCAAGATTTTGCTATCACACGTTGTGCTGCTATAAACATAGGTACACATATATCTCTATGATACAATGTATCCAGATCCTTTGGGAAAATTCCCAGTAGGGGGATAGCTGGCTTGACTGGGATTTCTAGTCCTACTCTTTTGAGGAGTCTCCACACTGACCTCCATAATGGTTGTACCAGTCTACATTCCCACCAGCAATGGAGAAGTGTTCCCTTTTCCCCACAACCTCTCCAACATTTGTTGTTGGTTGATTTCTTTATGATAGCCATTCTTTCTGGAGTGAGATGGTATCTCAGTGTTGTTTTTATTTGCATTTCACGGACGACTAGCGATGCGGAGCATTTTTTCATATATTTATTCGCTTTTTTAATTTCATCCTCTGAGAAGTGTGTATTCATGTTAGATGCCCATTTCTGGACTGGGTCTTTAAATTTGAGGGCCCTGTTATATCTTAGTTCTTTATATATTCTAGACAGCAGACCTTTATCTGATTGCTTATTAATTGGGATGTTTTCAAAATTTGTGGGTTGTCTTTTCACTCTGTTGACAATTTCTTTTGACATGCAGAAGCTCCTTAAGAAGAGTTTATTCCAGTTGTTGATTCTGTCAAGTGCTTCCCATGTGAATATGTTTGTTCATGAATTCTTTACCTACTCCTATGTCTTCAAGAGTTCCTCCTACTTTCTCTTCTAGGAGATTGAGCATTTCTGTTTTAATGTTTAGATCTTTAATCCATTTTGACTTTAACTTAGTGCATGGTGATAGAGCTAGGTCAAGTTTTAGTTTTCGGCATGCAGAAAGCCAAGTTTTCCAGCACCATTTGTTAAAGAGGCTATCCTTCTTCCAGTAAGTAGGATTGGCCCCTTTGTCAAAGATCAGATGGTTGATTGTGTTCATAGATGCTTCTGCACCTTCTAATCTATTCCATTGACCCTCAGGTCTATTTTGTTGCCAATACCATGTTGGTTTTATCACAGTGGCTTTGTAGTATAATTTCAAGTCAGGAATTGTGATGCCTCCTGCCTTGTCTTTATTGGCAAAGTCTGTCTTTGCTATTCTAGGTCGTTTGTGGTTCCAAATAAATTTTAGGAATGATTTCCTCTATGTCTGGGAGGTATGTTGGTGGCAGTTTGATAGGGACTGCACTAAATCTGTACAGAAATTTTGGGAGTATGGTCATCTTCACGATGTTGGTTCTTTCTATCCAGGAGCATGGAATATCTTTCCATTTTCTGAAATCCTCTATAATCTCTTTTCTTAGGGTGTTGTAATTTTCCGTGAAAGATCTTTGACTTCCTTGGTAAAGTGAATCCGAAGGTATTTCATTTTCCACAGTGCTATTGTAAAAGGTACTGTTTCTATTGTTTCCCTTTCAGTGTGCTTGTTATCTGTGTAGAGGAATGCTATTGACTTTTGAGTCTTGATTTTGTATCCTGCTAAGCTACTGAATTTCTGTATCAGTTCTAGTAGTTTCTTGGTGGAATTTTTGGGGTCTTCCAAGTAATGTATCATGCAATCTGCAAATAGTGATAATTTAACTTCTTCTTTACCTATTCTTATTCCCTTTATTTCTCCCTCTTTTCTAATGGCTGTTGCTAAGGATTCCAAGACTATATTGAATAAGAGGAGTGATAGAGGACATCCTTGTCTTGTATCTGATTTAAGAGTAAAAGATTTCAGTTTTTCCCCATTTAGGATTATATTAACTTTTGGGTTGTCATAGATGGCTCTTATCAAGTTAAGCTAGAGCCATCTATTCCAATTTTCTGTAGGACCTTGAACATGAATGAGTGTTGGACTTTGTCCAAAGCTTTCTCTACATTAATTGAGATGATCATGTGGTTTTTAGATTTCAGTCTATTAATATAGTGTATTACATTTATAGATTTTCGAATACTGAACCATCCTTGCATCCCTGGGATGAATCCTACCTGGTCATGGTGTATGATCTTCTTGATGATTTGCTGTATTCTATTTGCCAGGATTTTATTGAGTGTTTTTGCATCTATGTTCATGAGGGAGATTCGCCTGTAGTTCTCCTTTTTGGTTGTGTCTTTCCCTGGTTTTGGAATCAGTATTATACTTGCCTCCAGAAATGATTTTGGGAGAATTGCTTTCTTTTCAATATCATTGAAGAGTTTGTGGAGTGTGGGGATTATATCTTCTGTAAATTTCTTGTAGAATTCAGTTGTGAATCCATCAGGACCTGGACTTTTCTTCGTCGGTAGACTTTTTATTATGTTTCGTATTTTGTTGGCTGTTATCGGCTTATTGAGAGTTGTTATATCTTCTTGATTCAGTTTTGGTAATTTGTACCTTTCGAGGCATCTGTCCATTTCTTCTGTCTTCTATTCTGTGAGCATAAAGATTCTCGAAGTAACTATTGATATCTTCTGAATTTCTGCTGGGTCTGTGGTGATTTCACCCTTTTCATTCCTTATCGCTTGTACTCGAATTTTCTCTTGCCTCTTTTTGATGAGGTTGGCTAGAGTCTTATCAACTTTATTTAGTTTTTCAAAGAACCAACTTTTTTATTTGTAGATTCTTTGAACTGTTTTCTTCATATCAATTGAATTAATTTCGGCTCTAATCTTTAAGACTTTTTCCCGTTTTTGCGCTCTGAGTTTTGTTTGCTCTTCTTTTTCTAGTTGTCAGAGGTGCAACATTAGGGTGCTAATTTGTTCCCATTCTGTTTTCCTAATGTGTGAGGTCATAGCTATGATTTTCCTTCTAAGAACTGCTTTTGTGGCATCTCATAAATTCCTGTAAGTTGTACTTGAATTTTCATTGAATTGTAGATATTGTTGAATTACTTGTTTAATTTCTTCTGCAACCCATTGATTGCTGAGTAGAGTGTTGTTTAGTTTCCATGAATTTAGCAGGTTTTTCTGGTTCCTTTGTCATTTAGTTCCAGTTTTATTGCACTGTGGTCAGATAATATGCATGGGATAATTTCTATTTTCTTTCATATACTTACACATGACCTCTGGACTAGTATGTAGTCTATTTTGGAAAATGACCCGTGTGCAGCTGGAAAAAATGTGTATTCAGCTGTGGGTGGGTGGAACACTCTGTATATGTCCACCAGGTCCATTATTTCCAAGCTCTAGTTCAGTTCTCCTACTTCCTTGCTAATTTTTTGTCTGGTTGATCTATCTTTTTGAGATAAGGGTGTGCGAAGGTCTCCTGTTAAGATTGTGTTCTTAGACATTAAGTTTTTCATGTCTTACATAATTGTGTGCTCCTGTGTTTGGTGCATAGATATTTATGAGTGTAACCTCTTGCTCTTGAATTTTTCCCATGACCACTATATATTGGCCTTCTTTGTGTCGTTTCATCATTCTTTGTTTGAAGTATAGACTGTCTGAGAACAGAATTGCTACTCCTGCTTTTCTCTGAGGTA